>QKMX01053438.1:0-10727 GCA_003401595.1 Venustaconcha ellipsiformis
ACACACACACACACACACACATATATATATATATTATATACAAATCATGAAGACCAATTTATAACTATATCTTTTACATCTGTGCACGTTGGATTTTGATGAGATGAATACCACCTATTAACCCATATGAATCTTTCACTTAAATTTGTAGCTCTTTCTTGACAGTTGTTTTATGCTGTTGATCTTTTGATGTTTAAAACATGTGTAAACGTGGTAATATATATGTACCATTTGCCCATGTTCCAGCAAAGAAGTCTGCCAAGGCAGCGTGCAGCTGACACAAGATCTGTTTGTCTGAGGCATACCTCTCAAGTGCGGCCTCAGTAAATTGCCTGTGATACCAGAAGAGAACCCGTGCTCCATCAGCTTCCCGGTCAACTGCATGTGCAGAGATTTTTAAAAAAAATAGGAACATGCAACTTTCAGAGATTATAGTCCATTTCTATGTTTGTCATTATGAGATGTAAGAAACAAAATTGTTAGGAATGCAGAAAATGGATTTTGCCAAGCAAAGATAATTTATATAAAATATACTTACCTAACTAAAATTAAAAGACACTAATGAGGGCAAAAATTCCAATTTAGTTTTAGATTTAGATGTCATGGGTAAGACCCCTTACTACATGACTCTTATGATAAAAAATAAGTTTTATTAATTGGATGATACGTCATCTGTTTGTGATAATTCATCATATTTCACCGTATTACTGAATTTATTTTCACTCTCATCATTATAATATAAAATCTATCAATTCAAAACTAGATATATACATGAACAAATGCACCCCTATATAATAACTTTCATGACCACTGCAACTTAAATGAATGTCTATTTGCACATGTTAGCCTTACATCTTTGAACGTTGCGAATAAGACATGTTAGTACTTAAAAATATATTCATGGTCTAATTGAAGGCCTGAAGGCCTGAAATATTCTATAATCACTTATAGAAGTTTAAATTAAAGAATGAAGCATATGTGTAATGCAAGCACAAAGAAATAAGAATATACCTAGGTATTGTTCAAGATCAGTCTTGAGGCGAACTAGTAGGAGAGGAGGCAGACGACGTACAGGTGGTGTCCAGTACTGGTAGACATCATTGAGAACATCATCGTCACATGATAATATGTCTTCCAGTTCTGATTCTGTGACACCCATACGTGCTGAAATAAAAACCAATTTAACCAGAGAGACATTACACAGTGGAATCTAAAACTGTGAACTTCATTAAAGGAGACACACCATTCCTTTCACTAAAAAGACAAAACCTATTGTTTCTGTTTTGATAGTTACGTGGTTGATGAAAGTCAATACAATACAATTATTGCATTTAACCAAAGACATGTAATAGAATAAAAAGTTATTCCCCTAATAGGTTGGTGAGAAGAAAATCAATAATTAATGTAAATAATTTTTAAACTGCAAGCTCCATGTAATAGAATAAAAAGTTATTCCCCTAATAGGTTGGTGAGAAGAAAATCAATAATTAATGTAAATAATTTTTAAACTGCAAGCTCCATTAAGCTATAATACAATGTATCATTTATTTATGTTAGTATAACTTCAGACAACATGGGCCATAAAAAGGAATTAACAGTAGACAAATATCTTTAGGGGAAAAGTCTACAGATATTTAATATTGTGCTGATGAGATTTTACCATAATGCTTGGGATGGTATGGTTCTTTTGGGAATGGAACATGCATAAGCTTTTCTGTTATTATGCATTTCTGATACAGCAAATGGTATAAGGTGAAGTTGTTTGCATTGGCAACATGCACAGTGACAGTCACTACAATGTATCATACTAAAAAATGTTTTGTAGTAATTGTTATGCATATTATATTTTTTGTAACTCCTGGTTCATCATTTTATCTACTGTTTATAATCTAATGTCAATAATATTTGTTCATGGCTGTAAATATCTTAATTAAATTTTGCCTACTTGACACGAGCAAAGTATTACATATGATCTATATATAGATGCTTTTGTATGTGTTGACACTTATTAATAATAACCATTTTACAGGACTTAATGGCATAGTTGGCATAATTTTTCATTGGCTGATGGGGTTTTGATGTTTCTTGAAGAATGCAGTAGTTTCCCATTTGTTGGGATAGGTCACATGAATAGGCAGGTTCACCAAGCAATGAGCAGTAAGGATCCTTCATGTGAGGTAAATTGCAAAATATAGTAAGAATAGATGATGTATATAAGGAGCAAACTGAGTAATCACTCATTCCAATTATTGAGCCATCCTCATTTCTTGTAATCCTGTTGTAACTCTACAGACACGTTTTATGTTGTACTTAGATATTATTAGAGAAGAAAAGATTTATTTGCACTATTCAGTGGAAATAATACCATAGCATCATCTTTAACATCTACAGCTCCAACAGATTTTCAAACTGGGCTCAAATTGATGACCAGGATTGAAGCCATTACCAAGCATTACCTATGACTTCTGTAGTCATAGCAGAAATACCTGGAACTGTTCACACACAGTTAATGCATCAATTGTGTGGTCTATGCCAAACAAGACACTCATAAAAAATCCAAAGATGTTGGATTCAACATGATTGAAACATGTGATAATCATCTATCAGGAAAAACTGTTTATGTATCTGCATAAGAAAACGGAGACCCATTTTAATAATATGAAATTACAGGACTCAGATTCAATTATGTGTTGACAATAATTTGTCAATTTTCTTCATCAACGGAGTCATGCATTTCCCTTATCCCATGTATTGACTTGGTTTGAACACTATTTCCTCCAAAATAACAAGACTTGTTGTTAGGTGACCATTACGGCTTTTTGTCTCAAATTCAGTCAAATTTTGTTTTAAAATAAAACTGTCATAGATGAGGAAGGACTGCCAAATATTCACTGTTCATTGTGTATGAGTAAATAAATATATTGCAAGAGGAATATTAAAGTGTAGATTTTACAGTAAGAAAATATAGCAATCTGTATTATTTTTTATTCTAATCTCTCTCTCTCTCTCTCTCTGTATCAGTAACAATATAAATAATATGATATAGTGTAATGTGACTGAGCACATCTATTGTTTTAAATAAATTTTATACAAATTGTCCAGTTCCATTCCTGGAACATTGCAACTGGCCCATACAGATATAATCAGTATCTCATCGGTAAATTCCAAATTCTAAAAATATACTCTGAATACAGAATCATACCTTGGAATTTCTGCAGTTGTTCCAAATTCTAAAAAATGTGCCATTAAGTGTAATTGCATGTTCCATTCTGAAAGAAGATCTCACCATCCTAAGCATAATGTTCTATTTCTGTACCAGCCATTGCATATTTGATAATGACAGAAATCAAATCTTAAACATTGACACAATAAACTTTTAGTACTTCAAATAGAATTTCATCACCTGTGACTAATGATGCTAACAATGCAACTAACTGTGTACAGATTATAAACATCACTGTCCAGCCTGGTAACAAATGATAATCGCAATCAAGATGCAGCTGATCATTTATCAAGATTTATTTTCAACACAATGTATCTTTTGTTCTGGTTAGTATAAGCATGTGTGATGCAGATTAGAGCACCTTTAAGGTGCAACTTTGAGATCTATTAAAACAATTTTCAATAAGAGAAGTTAATATAAGTCAGCCATTTGCTATGGTTGCCATTTCAATTGGTTTCTCTCCTTTTTTGATTAATATTTTTTGTCCGAAAGTATTACAACATAGCATCTGTAATTAGCACCAGCTGCACCTAGCCAACCATTAAATACATGTCAACGAGTGATTGCCTGAAAAGCTACTGGTGTTCCAATAAAAAGTAATAAATTGGTTACAGGGTCATAAAATCATATAGAGAAATTTGAAAACCAGTGTCAATGATTTGATGCCTGTCCTTGTACAATCACAGATTGAGATATGCATGTGCACTATGATTGGCTTCAAAGTTAACTGAATTTCTTCTGAAGGTTCCTGATGACCGTTTAATGGCAATGAAACCTGAGACACTTTTAAGTGATCAAATATCATCATACTCTGCGTTTGGTCATTATCTTGATTTTTATGTTGAAAGGCCTCAAACACATGTTTTGGTGCTCTAAGACCATGTTATTTACCAAGTAAATTGCCCTGCAATAGCAGTTGGTGGGTGTACATCTGTGGTATGTGCGAGAAACAACAGTGTTGAAGCAGTTCCAGAATCCATAAACAATAACAAATGTGATTCTGAACAAAAACAAATGTGATTCTGTAAAAACTGAAGTGGATAACACGTGCATCCACAATGTTTTACGTTTCTAATACAATTCTACCCTCAACAGCAGGCACACCGTGCCAAATTGCATCGCTTGAGTTGTTTTTGTCACTTAAAGTGACTATATTTGGCTCCAAATATAACTTTGTGAACATCTTTACAAAAACCAAATGTGTGGCTGAGAACTGCACACAAAAACCGTAACGAGAATAAATGAAGTTAACTGTTATCTCAATTATCTCAGTTATCAATTATCAGTTATCTCAATAGCCGGGTGTGAGTTAAATACTAAATATCTCTTTTACTTAGATTCACCAACATAGATGCAGATATATATTAGACATGAACCATTCTTTATACATTATTAGTTCATCTAATACCTTTGGGTGATGGCTTGCCATCCATATACACTCACCACGGTCAGATTTGCGATCAATGAATCTGACAATCACTGTTATGCAACTTTATTATGACTTTACTTACTGCAGGTAGCACAGTTTCTATTGATGGCAATGTAACCACTTTTGGTGGTGCTCAACTCAAAGCATTTTATCCTCCTGCAATCCAAGTTGTTTTATCCAACCCTCAGCAACACATTTGACTCACTTTGTGACTTGTTTGGCGATAGGTGTTGCGCATGAGGTTAAAGCCTTGAATACTTTTAGCATGCCTGTAAATATCTATGAGGCAAGTTCTATATTATATCATGCACATAGGCTTTGTTGTGTTAACTACATGCATGGGTTTCAAACATATGCACACCATTGTCATACTTATTTTTTAATGTCTTGATAATCTCTAATGTACAGTTCTTCAGATCCATGGTCGGCAAAATTCCAAACAGAATACCCTGAAGAACTATGCTTGTTGTGTCAGACCTGTTTTTATAACTTCCACTAACAGTGTCACAAATTAAATTGAACTGAGTCATTCAGGTATTTCTAGCAATTATGATATCCAATTCATTTAGGTCCTGCACTCAGAATTTGTTTATTTTTATGAATATCACTGAGCCAACCAAGAACTGTTCTCAGTGATGACTGTTCAATATTAACTAAATATTGCAGAGATTCAATAGCAATAGCAGAGTATGGGTTCATGTTCACGTATATAAATTCTGGAGTCCTTGCCAGTCAGCACTGAAATTCTTCATCTGACCTGATCGGGCAGACCACCAAATGGTTCTGGTCAGATATTAGGCCAACTGTAATGCATTTGCAATGATGCTGATGTGATCTCAAGTGTGAGTGAATCACCAGCAGTAGCAGGTGCAGAAAAAGTCACAATGATTCTGATTTCATTGATGAGATTGTTATCATTGAGGTAATGCTCAGTGTTGTATTTACAACCACCTGTTGCACTGCAGCAAATATTTCACATAACACAACACCATCTGGAGTTGTTCAGAATTCATCATTGGTGTACGAATTTCCTTTGTCATATACATCGAAGATCACTTCAACAAGTTCATTCATTAATAAACGATATGTGTCTCTGTCCATAATGTTATTGGTGACCAATCACTGACAAATCAATGGGGCTTAATTAATATGGTACATTGATGCCCATACAAACTGATCTAGTGAGTGTTTTCAATCAATCCTCAAGATCGTTAGGTTCACACAGTACACCAAGTCTGCTTCCTCGTTTTACTTTTTCTTCTTTTAATAAATATTACCCGTCATCTACATCTTTGTCTGTCCATTTATGTGCCTCATTTGGGGGGGGTAAAAATGACTGTTTGAGTGGTTCCAAAGCAGGTGTGAATATTTGTTTAGACTTTTGAACATAGCAGGACAATTTGTGCATGAGAAATTGCAAGTTGTTCTGGGCAAATACCAAACTGGCAACAGGATTTCTGTTAACACGTTAACCAGCATCAACTGTAAACTGGTTTACAACAGCATGATACAGAGGAAATTCTATTGGGGAGTATCCATCACTTGATATTCAGCAGGGACAGACTCACTTTGGTGCATTGGTAAAAATCCAAAATCCATGCAATATTTCTGGCACAACGTCAAAATTGCTGTGTGTATGAATTCACATCTGTCTCGAAGACACTCCACATACAGTTTATATTTGAGCTCATTTTGTACAATCACCAATGGGACTCTATTGGTTTTCTTAATGTTCCTGCTGGAGTCTAGATCGCATTGCATTCTGACAACAATCAAGTACATTTTGGGTCAATTAGTTTACCCGAGATTCATCTCTGAACTTGCCGACAAACTTTTTGTTGCCATTACTAAACAATGGATTCCGGCTGGTATCAAATTCATTAATCACTGTGCTATGTCTTTTGGATACTGGCTGGTATAAAATTCATTAATCACTGTGCTATGCCTTTTGGATACTGGCTGGTATCAAATACATTAATCACTGTGCTATGCCTTTTGGATACTGGCTGATATCAAATTCATTAATCACTGTCTGCGCAAACATCGTCGGTGGTGATATTCAGCAGTGAGTCAGTAATAGTATATAACATTTTGACCCCACCCTGATAAAACAATTTGATCTTGTTATAGTATAACTCATGCAGGAGTAGCTTCAGCAAGTCCAGCACTGGCAATCCAGCATAGACTAGTTTTGTCAATGTTAATTTTGATTTTTTTTTACAGTGTACTGTGAACAGCAACAGGTCCACCAACAATAATTTTTCTGGATTCAAAGGTCAGGTTGTTACAACCTGTAGTTAAATTACATGTGTGTTAAAATTTGAATTTTTTCTAATTTTTTTTTATTTTATTTTTATTTCATTTTTATTTCATGAACCTTCAAATTTATTTTGCTCTGTGTATCTGTGACCTGACACTGACATTCTACCAAGAAGTGATCATTCATTGAACAGATGCTGGTTAATGTCAGTGAACAATTCCAGCTCAATTTTGGATTTGGACAACAATAACATCCTTATCATTCCCAGTGGTGAAAAGTAACATGCAGGAATGAGCTTGTACACATGCATGGCAGTATTACAAAATTTCTCAAACACATCAGCAAGCAACAATATATGGATGTGCAGATACAGGTTGTATTAATCCACAAGTTTTTTTCCATTCAAATGCTGACTAAACTTTTTTTGTACAATCATAATCTATCTTTGAAATACCTTCACACGACAGCAATGAAGAAACACTGTGATAGTTGCCAACCAAGTGTCAGCAAATTTGTCTCAGTCACTCATGTACTTGTACTGATACACACCCTTTCTCCCCATCAAATCCACTTTGGTTGGACATTATCGACTAGTTATAACAAGTTCTTGCTTGCAGTTGGATTGCTCACTAACTTGTCTAGGAAAATTCAGAAACTTTTTTCCCATGTTGTTGGGAATCATGCTTATCGGTAAGTATGATGCCGTGGCTACTGCTTGCATTATTAAGTAGCCATCCCACCCATGAGGGTTATGAAGCACCACAGGGATTTTTGTTTTATTGGGGTAAATTCTCAACTGCAAATTACATTTGTTGTGTGCATCTGTGTATGCGCTAGTGATATGACAATGGTCACATACTTTGGCATCATTGTACGGCAAAGTGGACTAGGTAAGAGATTTTTCACAGATAAAGCAATGAGTGGCTACAGAGAACTCACACATGTTATCATCCATCATAAACATGACTGCTGGGAAGCAAATCTGTTATTGAAGTAATTTTGCCATAACTTCAATCAACATAAGTAACACTTCAACTGTGTTTAGAGCATAAGCATTCTGTGTGCAATAAAAGATAGATTACTCTGTTTTCCATCACATCAAACTGCAACATAACAGGACTCTCATGGCATTTGTTCAGAGACTTGTACTGTCATGTCTGGTTGAACTGGAAGCATTCATGTCTTTGAAAGCAGAGCTGGATGCATTTGCATCTGCCAATGAAATGTTAAGACATGAAAATATAAGGAATTTTCATCTTTTCTTGCACTGCAGTAAATTTTTCAATGTTTTCACTAGTTTGTGGCAATATCGTTCGCTGCAGTTTTTTACTAGTCCCTCCACATTGAAAGTTTTAAATACATGTATGCAGCATTTGCAAGAATATGTCAGTTAAGCAACCGAGCAGGATTCTTTATCAACACATAGTGTGATACTGAGTCAAATTCATCTTTGTCAAATGGCATACCAAATGCGCACTTAGAAAAATCTGCTTTAATGCCAGAGAAGCCAAAGTTTTGTAGGAATCATATTTGTTTATAGTTGTCAAGAATATTTATCTGTGTTGTATCTGAGTGAGATAATAGCCATGTGATTTTCATGTTTGAAATACGAATTTGCTTTAGCACGAACATACTCAGCCACTTCAGTAGCACAAGCAGATGCAAAATGGTTTTGTTCATCCTCACTATGACAACAATGTTCAATGTTCTAAGATGGTGTATCCAGTAAGATTCTTTTTCCTTCCACTATTGAAAGGATCTCAGCATTTCTTGTACCTCTTGGTATTCGTGAAAATTATTTAAGTTGTTGTACTGTTCCTGTTTTTGGTGCTGCTGCAGTGGCAACTAATGGTGGTGGATTCAGAAGAAATATTGGTCTTAAATAATTAAAGTATATCAGCCTCTTACATACAACTTATAAAGTATATTCCATGCTGTTGAGAGATCTGTTTTAGCTGAGGGATGGGTAGGCATCGTTATATAAGGGGAGAAGGTCTCTAATTAAGAAATTCATGAAAAACTTGTTTAAATTTTTGTATTTTACCAGAATAAGAGACAGCACTTTGCTTCAATCCTAGCTGGTATTTCATTCATTTCTGTTTTATTGGGGTGGGATGTATTAGTCTTTGCAATCACAGGTGATTGTTCAGCCACAGATGATTGTACTGTCGGTTTGTTTTCTCACAATAGGGTTGGCAATGCTGATTGTATCACTTGACTATGCCATGTTTAAGACACGACTGTGCAAATGGACTATAACTCAACACCATCATATGTGTTTTAGTAATGACAAGTTCTACTGCAGAGTATTTTCCAAGGCAGACACCTCTGCACTTATTACGTCCCAGTGTTACATTTTATTAACATTCTTCAAGGTTTATTTGTGGACCCGATCAAATAAAACTTTGCCAAAAGACTTTAATGGACAGGAATGCTAGTCAGTTATTGCCTATTTAAGATTCAGCTTTGTCTTTAATTATTGATTTTTGAAAACAAAAAATAAATGAAACAAAATACTGCTGTTGGATGAATGTCAGTAGCATAATTTTATTTGGTGAAAAACAAACAATTAGTTTGAGAGGAAACTGGTTCATCAGGGAATAATAACACTAACCAAAAGCAAATCTAGAATCAATAAAGATGCATTTGTGGATACAGCAAATGATCAAGTATATCAACATCTTCTCTTTTGTCGGTTTTCACTATCTCCATCAAATATTTTGATATTAAAATTCACAAATATATACCTGCAACATAATTTTCATGGAAAAACACAAATGTTTGCCAACAGCCAATAAAATTTTAGGATCTCAGACACACACTCACACACAGATATATATATATGTCTCTCTCTCTGATCAGAATCAATGCCTTAAACTATGTAATTTTATAATAATTATGACTATCATGCACAGAATTTAGATGCAGTTGGAACTGAAAATATCCTGATGCATGTATGAATTACTTAATGCTCTATAGATACTTGTTTCCATACCTACTGTAAGGTATCCAAGCGATTTAGAGACAAATATCTTTCCATGCAATACCTCCAAACGCTGGAAGAGTGCATTTATGCTCTCTCGGATAGAAGACTGTAAAATAAGTTCCTCTTTCTTTGTGAAAGACTTCCAGCGAAGTGCTTCATCAAAAGAAAGCTTCAGGAAAAGGGCTAAAGGACATCCGAGGTATGCCTCCCTGAGAAAAATTAGCTGTTCCTTTGTCAATTTTCTTTTGTTAACTGACAACCACTTGCTGATGATCCCATTGACATCATTGTCTGGCAGAGTTGGAACTTTGTGGAATTTTGTTGTGTCACTCAATCGGGTCTGATGATCAATGTAATGAAAGTAAAACACAGGACTACACAATCGGGAAATTTTAAGGTGTGCACTACCAAACTAAACTAAGCCATTCTCATAAAGCAAGTTCATTAATACATTGATTAATTAGAAATCTACATGTAAGGAAAAATTATCAATATTGCAGCTTCAATTCTATCTCTTTTTGGGAGAAAGACTTAAAGTCAGAAACAAACTTGAATTTTTCATATCTAAGCATAATTTCAGTTAAAACATTAAAAGTGATGTAAAATAACAGTAAATGCTCATGTTTAATCATATACAGTGTTGTAACTCATACATGGATCTCCATTCATTTCTATCTCTGTTTATTTATGTTATGATATTTTGTGATTATGTGATGTAATTATGATTTTAAACATAGCTTTAACAATTTTTTAGTCATACCGCTACGATGTCTACAGTGTGGAAGTTTATAGTGTTGTCTAGCACAGGGGCATCATGCCACAGACATGT
>QKMX01053490.1:0-16119 GCA_003401595.1 Venustaconcha ellipsiformis
ATATATACACACACACACACACACAATTGTATGATATTAATACACAACATTAATACTTGTATGTTATTAATATACACACAGTTACATATACACCATTAATACTTGTATGATATTAATACGCACACAAAGAGATATATACCCACCATTAATACTTATATGATATTTATACACACCCAGATATATACGCACCATTAATACTTGTATGTTATTAATACTTAACCTAATATAATATATTAATACCTATCCAGATATTAATATTTCTTCTTTTCCCACATATTTGATAACATATTTAAATTCAGTACGATTTGCATGACGGGATACATCGAACATGTTTCCTCCTATATACGGATCCTAAAACCAAAATATTTTTTAATGGCAAATTATTCGTAATTTTAAAATTATATTTAAATTTTATTAAAATATGTTCTTCACTCAGTGGCTAAAAGGGCTTCTTATGCCATTAACTGAGGAATGTTTCGTGATATTTCATTATTTAGGGGGGAGATAAAAGGAATTAAAAAATATAGCCATCAGAATGAATATGAAAACTCCTAACAATATTTTTTTTACACTTGAGAGATTAAACTTTTGTTGCGTCTTTCAGAGAGTATTTTTAAATTCCTACGATACGCGAGCAGCAGATTTTCCCCGATACAGTGCCAACAGAGTGGTTATCACATCGTCCAACAGTGATGCATAACGCATAAGCCACCCGAAATGTATGTACGAAAACGATCCAAAGAAATGTGTGGTTTGCATAAATGTATATAATGTTGTGTTACGACTCCATGGTGTTTTACCATGTAAGAGACACAAACAAACAACAAATTTAGTAACATCAACATATAATTTATTTGCTATGAGCACAAGATGAAAATTTAAAATTCCAAATAAAACCTACATATTCGATCACAAGTCCAAAAGCATTGAATATATAACATTCCGAATGAAAATTCATATAGACTTGAATGTCTTGATGTATCACAGTGATGTAATCCATAATGCTTTTGAGTTCGTCCTTAGTAATAACAAATTCGTGTTTTAGTCCAAAACGTCAATGAGCGCTGTGTAGTTCAAAAAAAAAAGGATGGGCAACCAGTTGTGTTTTGGCTTTTTAATGGCTGGGTTGCGAAAGCTGATGCCAAATGAGCTGAAAACAAACAAAACCACACAAATAACTGATAGTGTTGTACGGTTGTTGTACATTTTGTAATTGTTTTGATTTTAATGTTCGCATGTGAAGGCATCTGTACCAATTTGTTTGGCATTAATCATATGTACTATTAACTTCCAGAGGTATTCGTTAGAAGTCACTTGTTTGCTGCTTTGCGTTAAATCAATTTAAATTAGAACTTGTTTGTCTGCTTTTGGAGAAAACTCCTAAAGACCGCTATGATTTTGAAATTTAACCATTTTGCACATAGTGTTTTTGCAATTATCTGGAGGAGTGAATTGAGACATTTAACGCTTTGGTTGCTTAGATTCTAGTGAATGGTTTTCTGTCTTATGTATTTCTATAGTGTGTGCTTACCTTTTATCCATGATTGTAGATTGTACTCTGAGCTAATATTTATTTGGTTGATAACATGTTTGCATACCTAACTTTTGTCCATGACTGTAAGTTGTAAATAAGAGGGTGATATCTTTTTGAGGTTAATAAACAACCTGATGGAGCTTTTCAATTAAAAATAATATCTTGAGAATTCCAAAACATTCTATTGTGCCTACATAAATAGAGTGCTCTTTAAATAAGTATTCTTTTCTGCTTCATTTCTGTTTATGATCAATCTCTGGAATCATTTGTAGTTGTGTTCCTGTGAGACTTTTTGGTTTTGGTAGAGATGCGTTGTTCTGCAGGATGTGTAATCGTTGTAACTGTTTTCGTCGTTGTGAACAAGATAAGGGTGAAAGTGCATTTTTGACCTGTTAAACACTTGTTTGCTGAAAAGCTATATTCATACAGTGTACCAACATAGCTTGGTACCAACATAGCACCTCCAATAGTCTTCCATGTTTTCATCGTGCAGAATGACCTAATTGCTCGGCTTGGGTGGCCTCGAGCGTGCGAGCTCTCTTTTGTAAACATATACAGGAGTAACATCGTGCCTGTTGATAGCCACAGAATGATGTTATACCTTGTCAAGGAGTAATTAAAAGTAGAACTATTGTTAAAGACAAAGAGACGACATGAGTAAAAATCTACTACCTCAGTTTTCAGGAATTCAAAACTTCGGAGGTGTTTAATGTTGTACTTAGATGTTATTAGAGAAGAAAACATTTGTTTGGACTGTTCAGTGGGAAAAGATCGTGCTCATTATTTGGACTATTATATTATTCTGGAGCTTTTGTGAATTGTTCAAAGGAGTTTTGGACAACACCATTTTGACAACGTCCCGATTCTTGAGGACCATTACATTTTTGGTTTTGAAATGTATATAGAACTTTCATTCATTTGGACTTTCATTGAACTTGGTCAGGATTATATTTGGTTTCACTTCATAATACTGTACGTGTCACTAAATCACAGCTCATATCTGTACTCGGATGCAAGAGAACGTCGATGGTCTGATCTCCAGAAAAGTCGATGGAGGTAAGGAATGGTCACACAAGTTTTTATACCACTTCTCAAAATCTTTTCTTCAGAGAAGAGACTTCAGACGTCAGCTAGATACTATTCCAACTTTATCTTCATACAGTTAGTTGTCTTGTTACTGAATAGGATGATCGATTTGATATCAATAAATTTGTTCACTGGTGAGACCTTTCTTTCATACAAGTCCCGAATAAAACAAGAGAATAAATGTTGCTGTCGTCTTAATCTGATAACAAAGATCTTCGCCTTTCTCAACATGTTCTTTGTGTTACATAGTTTATAATAGTATATAACAAATTTCCTCAGCCTGTATATTTCCAGAGCATTGACAAATTCTGTTTGTATCTATCTGTTTCGCTGCTTCAAACAGTGTTAAGTAAAATCGCAAGTAAATTTTCCTCGGCAAAGATAAGTTACAAAGTGTCTGGCCATCTCGAGTGATTTCTATTTTGGATACGTTCATGTGTGGAAACTCGAAAAGATTTTGATTGATGACTCTGTTGAGGGCCGCATTACTGACCATGACAATGAGTAAAAGTTTGGGTAGCTGTCCTTGGAAAGCATGATATTTCAACTTGGTTCTTCGATAATGATTTTGTACACGTTAGCACTGGCCATCAAATGGAACACTTTACCACTCAGATTCAATCTCAGTATATCCGCGTCGTAAAATAGATGCATGTCTTGCAATTACATATACAAATGCAAAAGAACCATCAGTTTGGCTGGGCATTTTTTATTTTAGGTGGATGGTCATTAAATCATGCATTGATGTCTTCAACTTCTCCAACATGTCAGGTATCCACACCTCAAAGGCATCAATGTCTGCGTTCTTTGCTTCTTTTCCGTTCGTACATAGATCTTCCATTGTTATGTATGTTTAGTTTATAGTGCGTGGTTGATCTTTTTACACAATTGAGTGTACGATTTGGGGCCTAACTAACTAATGTAACTTTTAAAAATATGTTTACTTGGATTTGAGTTCAGGACATTGGTAATTCCTTTGAAAAACCTATGTTCTAACTGATGTTGGTTAGGTTGATTCGTTAACATTAAGTAAATAGACCGAACCTTGTTTACAGTTTGGAATTAATATCATGTTTTATCAGTTGCCATATATTTATTGCAACATAAGTGGAGATGTATATACGCTTTGAGATCAGCATAAAATTTTATTCTTACCTTAAAATTGCCTAGTGTAATCGGACATTTTTTGTGTTCGGTTATAATTTGAGAGATTTTATTTATTTAATTATTAATTGCAATTACAAAGTGATCATTTGCTTTTCGGGATAAATCGCTCTTTTGAAATTATTGTTAATTCAGTCAAGGACATGGTGATACGTCACATCAGCTCATTTAAGATTGGAATTTTTTCGGAACACTCTATACGTTTGGACTTGTGATAGAACATTCTACTACTATTTAGGATTGTATTGATTTTCACGCTTTTTCTGTTACTAAGTTTAAAATCACAGAGTCGTTACATCATGTACGGTCGGTAAGGGCAAACATCCACGCTGCCGCTGTCTAGTTTGTTATTCAACTATAAAACTACAAAACCACCTCGCTGAATAAAAAATGCATTAAATTGTTGACGTAGCTACATCAGCATCGGCGCCAGGATTGGTACTGTACATTTTGAGAACTCGGTCAGGTGCAAGTTACTGTTAATCATATCGATGTAATCTTCAGTCTGTGCTTTGATTTCAAATTGACAGGGACTGTGATAGTCAAAGATGGCACATGATGAAATTGTACCCATCATCATCGTCGTACTGGGTGGCATGTCAAATAGATCGAGTTCTGACTTGGAACATTCGTAAGATTCTCTGTGTATCTTCGTATTGGTATGGTAATGAATAGCGTTTTTGCCATCAGAGCAATTCAACTTGAAACGATTAGCCTTTTACGCTGCTCGATATGTACACTTTTGTGAGTTTTATCCAGGGCTTTGCCACATTGATCGCTGAAATTGCAAAATTCTCAAGTAATTGATGTTCAGTCAATAACAAGAATCGTTTTTATCCAAGTGTTGCTGAACTTGTTTGGTGAGGATTTCGATGACAAAGTGGTTTGATTTCCATCCACATTAGGGAGTTTCGTGGGACGAACAACCAAAGCTACTTCCAAATGAGCTTCTTGATTCGATTGTATGACTTGAGGTAATTTGGCCACGAAACAACATAAGGCATTGTTGGGAAACACAACCATAAAAATGTCACTCGATTAAGTTAAATAAAATTTGCTATTCACAGTTGGATGGCTCCGATTTTCAAGACTTAGACACTCAGTGTCTAAGTAGAATAAAAACTATTTCAAAGAAGAAATGGGAACAGGATAATCAATACATTTGCTGGGTAAAATTTTTCAACATTTGCTTCTATCCTTGTTGCACCATACACACAGATGACGCCAATGTAGTTATTGAAAAAGGGAAACCAAATGAACGAAAGCTAGCTACCGATGGTCACTTCTACTTTTTAAATCATCGATGATTTGCGAAAAAAGCGATCCAAGAATTAGGACTAGATGGATATCCTTTCCAACACGCATTCTCACTTTTTCTAGTCGGCGTTTGCCTACTATACGTGTTCTTCGAGCGATAAAGCTTTTGATATTGTACACAACGTCTTCTTTTTACGATTCGTAATTCTGGCAAGTCAAAGCTTCCGTTTAACACTTTACCATTCATGTCTTCCAATGAATAGATAGGATTATTACTTCCAGTAACAGAACACAATTCGATTGTCCAATTAGGTAAATAACTTTTGCCTAATGTTTGTTTGGTTTTTACAATGCGAGCCTACTCTGCCGCCTTTAACATTCATTGTTTCTTTAGGGTTATAGGTGACGTTCCAAATAATCGACCAAACACGTTTTCTGGGGTGACATCTTCGAGTGTAAATCCGATGCTACGATGGTACGACTGATGGTAAGATTGGACGAGACGCTGTAACACGTCAATGTAATGATAATGTCGTCCACCAATTACACTTTTCTGCGTCCGCTACCTTTAGGAGGTGAAACATGGGTCTTTCTGCCGGTGTACTTAACTCGATGCGGATAGAGGATTTCAAACTGTCGTGAGTAAAGGATACTCCCAAACCATCACCCTATTTATCATGGCATTGTCAACTCAATGTTTTTAGTAAGTATATTCCACAAATCTGTAATTAAACATCTACTTTCTTGAGTGACACATTTGACTTTAACTTTGAATTTCAATGTAAGACTTTGTTCTAAATGTTCTGGAAGTCAATTTGGAGTTCTTTTGAATGTGATAATAATTTTTCGTGAGCTACTGAACGACTATATATTTTGGTGGATCTGAGCTGAAAATGTTAGTTTATGTAGTAGAATGTACCTAGGCTAACAAGTCAGCTAGGGTATGGGTGACTCGGAAAGTCGTCGCCGCCTCTCGGTTTCAACTAGTTTCCTTCTGTAAAAGCGCGATCGTTTCATCTTGAATCCAAAATTTTATTTGACCAAGTTGCACATACTATTACTCCCTATATATTATTCATTAGCTTTAAAAATGTGAAGATGGAAGAATCAAAACAGATCGCCTTCTGGTCAGAGATTTGCAGTCATTCAAAAGTATGCTTCTGACAAGACCATGGAACACTCTTCTGCAGATAAAAGTAAAGCATGGCCGGATCGGGGTGTGGGGTTGTTTCCGGGGCCTTGATTGTCTACAACGTCAAAATAAAGGATTGACAGGAGAACAGAGAAACATAGGTAAAGGTACCTTTATCATCGTCAGGAGAAAGGACAATAGTCTTCAGACTGTCCTAAGGAAGAAAAGAGAAGAAAAAAAAAAAAACATGAGGAGGAGACACAAGTGGAGTCGGGTTCTTTAGAAACAGAAGAACACATATCCGTCAAGAAATGCTAGAAATCAAGACCACTAAAAGACAGTACAGAGGAAGAAACCGTGCTAGAAAAGAAATTAAACAAATGCATGTCTCTTTGTCCCAATTTTTATACTATGGATTAATTACTTAACCACACACTTAGACACGCACATCGTTAAATATTGGGTTTTAAAAGGATTTTAAGTTTTACATTATTGTCAATCAATGTTCAAGTATCTCGTTTCTAAGATAGGTAGCCCTGAAAAGGACGGATGAGTTTTGTTTTGACAAGCCCTTTCCACGACCAAGTAACACTTCTCCCTTTTGGTAGTGGTATTAGTCACTGTGCTGTTGCCATATCAGTTAATGTAGTGACAGAAGGCTTGGAAAGTCAGGCGTTATGTCTCTTTCTCCTGGGTTGAGTAAAAGTCTGAAACATTTGTCTTAGATACCTTAAATCTAATAAAATGTCTTGTAGCACACATGCAATAGTTTGTTTCCCCTCTCTTCCTTTTGTTCTCCTTAAAGGCAATTTGTGCATAACGATTGGAATATCCGTTTCCTTAGAACAACACCCATGCTTAGTACCGAAATTCAAACATACCTTAATAGGAAAATTCAACAGCCCAAAACGTCATAATCATTAGTGACTATTATATTATAATTAGGGATTGCCCAATGATAGGAAAATGGACTAATTTATACAACATTCTCTGTGATTTTAATCAGACACATAAAGGCCCATTTAGGCGGAAACTGTAGGGCTCCGAAAGTCACTACAGTGAAACCGGTCTTGAAAGACCACAGCTATGTGAGACCACCTATCTTGAGAGACAATATTCTCAGTGCACAAACTTAATGATTCTATAGCACTGTGACCTATTATGAGACCACCTGTCTTGAGAGATCATAATTTTCTGGCGGTCTTTCAAGACAGGTTCTACTATAATTTTTGAAGGCTGCTGAACGAACTGTATCGCAAAACTCAAATACAGATCGCTAAATATACCAACTACTTTACACCATCATCACTGGTACATACTACGCCAACCTTCCTGGTACATACTACGCCACCCTCAATGGTACATACTACGCCACCCTCACTAGTATATACTTTCTGACAACATAACTATGCACAGTTCACGAAAACAAACAAGCTAACTATTAGGAAAATTCACAACTCAGACATATTTTAATCGTGCATGTGGCATTAGAGTAGGGACCACCTCACTGAAACAGAAGACCGGGCTGTTACTAGGGTGGCATTTTTTTAGAAAATGTACTAAGATGACGGACAGATGGTAGGAAAGGAAGAACAGAGAACTGGCTTGCTCGGGTGGCATTAATAACAAGTAGTCAATCACACAAATTAATTATTGAGCAAACTCACAAACTAAAGGTTCGCATATGCCGACTTTAGGCGAAAAGCAATTTAAATTCAAAAGATCATCCATTGTTTCAACTTGTTCTCAGCACAAGATGTATAAATAGCTGATGTTGGATAGCGTGGAGACCTCGACGAAAGTTTCGGGCTGCTATTTAACCCAAATTATCTTATGTATTTTAGATCATCATGGGTAATCACACGCATCACGGAGAGTGAAGTATGAAAGACACAAATCTATATGGAGGCAAGCAGGATCTTGCTGCATGTTCCCGCTTTTGAGACAAATTCAGGAGAAGACTGGTTACGATGACACTTATGTTAACCAACTTTGGTTAACAGATCCAGATGTCTTTTTCAGCCACCACCACCACTAACATAACTCTAGAAAAGATAGATACTACTCAGTCATTTGTGTCTGATGTTACGTGTGTGTTTGTCTATGCTGACAAGAAGAACTAAAACTTAAAACCTTTAACCATTATCATTCCCGTTTGTCCCCATAAACACTGCTTTCCCTATAATACTATTTCATGTTAAATTTTCGAGTGTGTATATATGTCCCACAAGAAGTCCACACATGTTAATCTTTTATTTGTTACCAGAGAGCCACATACAACTACTGATATCGCTCTACCTTCATCATAATAGCAGGAGGTGAGTGTTTTTTTCCAGTGGTTGATGGCCTGCTGGCTATAAAGAACTGATGTGCAAGGTATAGCCGTTGTAGCAGCAAAGACAATCCATCGTATTTTTTTCTTTAATGAACTCTCTTGAGAAGATCCTAATTTACTTGAATAGACAAGAAATCTGATATTAATATACGAGAGTGTGCAACCTTGCAGTGTCCTGTTTAGTTAGCTTATTCATTAAGCAATGAGTGGTTATGCATCATCTTCAGTTTCATGGAGTGTGGCGGAAGAAGGGGATCATCTCAATTGATTCTTTCTGAATCAGCTCTGTAATCATGTTCGGGAATCACGAATCGGGTTGGTAGTTTATTCTAGGGGAAGAAATGAATGGTGATTGACGACCACAAATTTTAGTGATGATTTGGTGATTATGGGAGTAACTTTGGAATATTTCTCAAACCGATTAGTCAGTTTCTAAAAGCAGTTGTCACAATGTGCTGTATTCAGGAGACTTTATGACAGCATGGATTAGACTAAGCGAGTATTGGATTTTCTGGATGGTTACCACAATAGCAGTCTTATGTGCATCATGTCAGCAGACGTTTAAGACGACCACATTGGCCGGCAATATATGCCAGATCAGCACTATTTTCATTGAGATATCATTCAACTGCATCAGCCAAGATTCATGTGCCCACAGGCACCACGTCAAAAGAAAATTCACCCACTGCAATACATTCTAATGCAATCATGAACTGGAAATAGCTTTCAGAGATACTATGGAACAACATTTTTAAACCTTACATGCTTGAACTTTACCACATGGCCAATTGTACAGACATGATTTGTATACTGCATGTACTTGCTTACAAGTCGAATCCAACTGCAAATTACAGACAAAGGTCTGATGTCTAATAATGTACTGGCAAACCTGGGTAACCAGAAAAACAAACAGAATAGACCCCCTCCCTCCGATCTACAAACGTATTATGCTAAAGCAGATCAGGATTTTTGTGTTTGCAGTTTGACAAGACTAATAAGTAATTATATAGAGTACCTCAGGACCAACTAAACACCATAGAAATTCCTTTATAGAAAACTCATACCTAATCGATATGACCAGCTGGCTATATTTGATGTCTGAGTTTTATTTTCTTTTCTTATAACCAACATGATCTTGAGATGAAAGTGTATCAAAAGTTTCTTGATAATCTTTGTACTCTACTTAAGGAGAAGTGATTGATTGTATTTCAGGAGGAGAAGTTATAACATACTTTACAATTGATGACATGCCATCACATATAGCTCCTCTGGTTGAATGACTGAAACAATACCATTTCTTTAACCATTTCTTGCAAAAACAGGACACTATATTTTCATAATGACTGTGATCAATGTGTTATGGATCTGTTGTACCCATGGGTTTCAACCATCTCTGATATTCTTTAACAATAACAAGATTCTGTGGTACACATACTGGCTATCAGCTTGGCACCATTTAATTTACAACAAGGTAGACATCATTAGAAGCCTGTTGGATGTTGTTATGAGTTTAACACCATTTTTCAGTAAATATGCTAAACATGTTGACCAGTACATTTGGTGGAGGAAGAACCTGAGAAAACTCAGGGAAAAAACCACTGACCATAGGGAAGTAGGAATTCTGGAGGGAGCATACGACCGATTATCGACCACCGAATGGTGCAGATAAGTATGCCACGGTTCAACGACAAAAAAAAAAAAAAGTCGATTGACTATTTCCTTGTGCAATTTGAGAAACTCGCATGCGTTCATAAAATTCCCCAGTAACATTGGGCGATTAACGTCTCGGCCTTTTTGCAAGGTGCAGCTCGCCAAGTTTACCATAACTTAGCCGCATTAGAAGCTGACGACTACAACGCATTTAAGAAGGCCCCTTTTGCCATTATCGGCTGACCGCCGAAACGTACCGTCAACTTTTTCGGGTCTTGACGAAAAAGGCAACGGAAACCGACACTCAATTCAACACCCGTGTTTGATGGTTTTTCGTGAAATGGATGAAGATGGCAGAAGTCGAACAATAGTACGACGGGTTACGCTAGGTTATACTCAAGGAGCATGTCCTGAGAATTACCGTCGCGAGTTGACAGTATTCCTAGCGAAGAGAGAGAGAGAGAGTACAGGACTCTCGAAGAGATCGCCAGCATGGCGGAGAGATACGAGCAGGTACACTTGAAGAGTGGAGGTTCCGTGGGTACTGACAGACCCCGACCCACTTGATCGCGCCATGTGGTTAAGGGAGAGCAAGCTGTTCGTAACCGTCAGGGCGATGGGAAGGTCGGAGTGGGATCTACTGGTAAGGATGCCACCCATAGACCTGAACAGGCCTCGCCCACGAAAGGCCACCGTCGTGCTATAACTGCAAGAGCCAGGTGCATTTTGCAAGGGACTTGTCCAAAGGGCAGACAGATCCAGGTGAATTCAGTCGCTTGGAAGAAGTGCGAGACGGAGGCAAGCTGTAAACCAGCAAACCTTGCGTCCGCAACTGTCAACGGAGAAGGGACTACCCTCTTGTACAACACTGGGTTAGCGTTCCCGCCCTTGTCGACAAGATATATGTAAAGCCTCAGGACTACACCGGTGAACAGCGAGCGTGAGTCGTTGCCAGTGGCTGTCATTGACCTCGATTCACCATACGTGAAAGAGAAAATTGAAGTGCGTGCTTGGATGGGCTATCAAATGACATCATGCTGGGATCTCGTTATGTGTTGCCATAACCGAACCCAGAAACCTGCACACCGAAGCCCGTGAGTGATGTAGATACCAGGTCTAAGAGTCAACACAAATGAAACCCACGCCGACAAAAGTTACGTCAACAATGGTCAGAAATGTACTTCCGGCAGAGTTGAGAAAATTGCATAAATACGCTGCAGAAGGAACGGTGAAGAAACTCCGAAAGGCGCGGTGAGGTTCGTGTACAAGAAAGGGATCCTGTATTGCCAAGCCAGGAAATAAACGAACATTTCAAGCAAGTCGTCGTGACAAAGGAGAAGCGAGGTGAAGTGTTGAAACTCGCGCATGAAAGTCTCATGGGAGGACACATGGGAACTGCCAAAGCGCGTGATCGTCTTGTCAAGGAAATTTACTGCCTAGGGGTCCAGGGAGATGTTAAGCGTTTCTGTCTCTCCTGTGACAAGTATCAATGAATGGTACCGAAAACGGATCATCGACCCGTCCCCTTTACACCCCCTGCACGCTATCCGGAAGTTGTTGCGTCGCGTACGACGAAATGGTAACTAGATATCTGTTTGAGACACACACATACCTACTGCAGACCAATATGTTCAACTTCAAATATATTCAAAACTGGAAATGTTGAAAATCAAATCATGTCACTATAAAAGCGAAGAAACATAATACCATATTTTTTATTTACCTACCTATTTCATTTTGTGCTAAATTGTGCATATTTGTGAAAAGTGGGTCCAGAAAGTTACCCCACCCCTCACTAAAATTTTCACTAATGGCCTGAAGATGTAATCAGGTATTCTACATATGAATACAAATGTCTCCAATAAAAATTTTCATTCTGACCTCAAGTGGTCTCTGCTTATTTGAGTTAACAAGGTCGTGTCCAAAAAATAAGTACAACAAATTTTTAAACACGTACAAAATTAAAAAATATCTGTATTTGCCTGAAATTTTAATGTGGTCATCTGCATAAAAAGCATAATGGCTCCTAGTCAAATCATTTCTACTGCAAAAAAATTATTTGGAAATGGACATCAAGATGTATGGATGGACTGCATCAAAGAATATGTCATCTTTTGACACCACATTGGGGGTCTAAAAAAAACAAACTTTTTTTTGGTACCAGGCAATATGCTATCTGTCAGATGGCACCCTGACTGAACTCTCTAATTGTAACAGACTTTAATTCAGAATATCTTCAATCACATAAAAGGTAACACAAATTCATTCCAGCATTTTATTAAACTGATTCAGTTTTATATTATTTATTCATTTACTTACTTATTTATCTCCTGCTGTGGAAACACTGAATGGCCAAATGGCAAGGTAAAAGCATTTCCCTTCCTGCTATTGACACTGAGGGCATTAATAATGAAATTACATAATTATGCACAAAACTGGCATGGAAATCTTATTGCAGTAATAAAATTAACACACTGGTACAATGACTAAGTACTATACCAAATACCAGTAGAAGTACTCTATCTTCACATAATTTACAAATACTCCAGTTCCTACTACTAAAAATGGAGTTAAATACTTGTGGTGATACAGGAATTACAACATAAACACAAACAATGCTTGTTTACACTTAGACATAATTGAAAACAAAATGTAAAGACTAGAATACTAATTAAAATCAACCAAATGAATTAGAACCATGCATCAAGATATAAATAATCCAAAATGAATTATTAAATTATTGCTTTTTGCAGTAAAATATACTTGGCAATCTGATTACAATCAGATCTCCATTATCCTGGGCATTTGGAACTGACAGCAACTGCTTGGGGATCATGTTCTGGTGACCTTTGAATTAGCTATGGAAATGCAGCTTTCAAAAGTCTGAAAGTGAATTATTTCGCACACATTCATGCTCTTCAGCCATAATGCAATCTCCCAAACTTTTAAGGTTTAAGAATTCATGGCTGATAAAATTAACAATCATGGTAATTTCACAGGTCACTAGAACATGACCCCTATGCAGTTGTTGTCAGATCTTCATGTAGGACAGTGGAGATATGATTGACATAATTGGGACCCAAGGAAGATGCTATGTCAAGTATCTTATTGGCTGAGCTTGTCAGTACAGTAACAGTTACCGATAGATGCAATTTATAATTTTGTATTACTTTTCCTGTCAACTTATTGCTCAGAGTACACTGGCAGATATTCTTTTAAACACAGCCTTTCCTGGGTACAGTGTACCACAGGTTTACATGGAACTGATGTTAAAATTTATAATATAAATGACAATCATCCTGGGAAAAAAAATGTAATAATAACTTCAAATCATAAATATCATATACATATAATTATACATAAAATCATATGTATTATACATGTAATTAAGAACAAAGAAGCAAAACTTTTCAAGAATAAAAACCTGATAATTTGAGAGCTAATAGTATAAAACATTTACAATTTTTGCATTAGAAAGACTGTACATTGATGTACATCTAGTTTAGTTCAATAGTAACTCTCCTTGTCTGAAAAGGTTACAACCTAATTTATACCCCCGCAAAAAAGTAAAGAACCTAAAAAGCAGGATAGAGAGATAAGTTTTTCAATTTAAAAAGTCAATCTCCAACTTGGCTCTTGAATGTATGTTTTGCAGAATTAAAATGTTCGAAACTAATGGTTAACATAGATGTCACTCTGAAATACTTCAAAAATGCTGGAAGCCATGTCAGCTGTGTTGGTGGAGCATCCAAAATGTAATCTAGCTCGAGTTGGCTGCCTTGGGGAAAGCACTAAGGTCTATGATCCTCTGTATGATACGGTCAATAACAAGTAAAAATTGCCATAAAAATATATAGAAACAAAATCAAAATATGTCAAACACTAGCATAACTTGTACCTTTCTGTACTACATATCTAAATTTTTTTAACCTTAAAATAAAAATAAATTTTTGCTGTCTTATTTTTTTTTAAAGAGAACACTTCAACTGAATTTTTAGTTAAAAAAGGAATACAATGTTAATAATTTTTTTTTTACTGATATTACATTTACAATGTTTTTCAGTCATAGCTCCGCCAACAAAACCCCTGGAAACAAGGCTACCCAAAATAATTTTGAATTATAAAATTATTAATGATTGCCCAAGTGAAAATAAACATATGGCAGGCAATGAATACACAAGGATAAAATAAAATCCTCATGCAGTAGTTGAAATAAAATATAACCTTGTTTCATTATTTCTAAATCCTTGAATTAGGGGAGATTATTGACTTGTCAGCTATGTTCAAAGATTATAACATGCATGTCTGAGGTACACCAGCAAAGATAATTTTTTTAGAGTTTGGTTTAATAAAACCTTTATTCTAAAGTATCAGTCTTTCATTAAGTTTATATGTTACAACTGTTATTTCCTTTTATGGTTTTACTCCAGTGAGAAAGTGAGCTATACAATGAAATATGATTTTGTGAATAAAGAAAGCAAGGTTACTAACTGATCCTATTATCTTAATCATCTGATCATCATTTTGGTGTATTTTATAATTTTCCTAATTATCTCTAATTTTCATGCATTTCATTTGTTTATTTGTTCAATTTTTCCATCCATTCATTCTTCTTATAATCACATTCATCAGATTATTAACCGTACTCATAATATTTAATTTTTACAAGACTCATAATGAAAATCATTACCTCGGTTTGTTAAAACTATGTAAGTGAAATCATAAAAGTAGTTACTTTTTTAAACATATTAAGTAAATATGTCATTTGAGCACAAAGTTGCAGGTGCAAGATATAATTTCTCTTCAAATGCTTTGACCATGGTACCTGTATTTTACAAAATTATTTACTAAGAAAAAAAAAAAACAAATAAAAAACAATCTCTTTCATATGAAACATTTGTTCATTCATTAATTCATTCATTCACTCCATGGGATCTAATGGACCCTCAAAAGCAATTACCATCTTTTCAGTTAACAGGGGAGACAACTATAAGTCATCTATTGAAGTGTAATTCATGGTTACTAAAAACCATAAATTTAAAACTTGAAGGAAACAATTGTTAAGAAAAATGGATCTCTTTCCTTTAAGTACACATGACAGTCTAACAGAATCATGAAATAGTCCTAGAAAACCATGAAAAGAGTCATGTAAAACAATGAAATTGATATATAGGGACACAATGAAATTGACATCAAGGGACACAATGAAATAGTTTGCTGAAAACCTGAATTCTCATTTACAAATGAACTGAATTAAAAACCTTTACTTTCATGACTGACATAAGAGATTACATCAGTAATCTGAACAACTCAAATTCTGTGAAATGATTGGAGGGTATGAAGATTTCCCAATGATTCTAAATGGCAGTAAATTTGGAGAATTATTTCTGATTGCTGGGGTCTATCCTTGTAGCTGACGAGACCTTTTAAAACACTGTTGCTTGCATGTTTCAAGCAAACACCCCCTTGCTTACTGACTTATCCAATATGGATCAAATCCATTATCATTTTTCCAGTACTAATGTTACATGTCATACATTATGGGCTGATTTTTTTTAAGAGAAAGGACTGATGTTTGACTGGAGATGTTTTTGTTAGCCTTTGGAATCCAAAATAAGACTGGCTCTTCTTCTTTAATTTTTAAGAGTACTGAAACGATCTCTAACGTTCAAGCACAATAACAATTTCAAATTGGCATGTTACAGTCATTCTGGATATGACAGGACAAACTAGAACTCATTAAAATAAGATTTTTAAGATGAACATTATGGCAGCTATATTGGATGTAAGACTGGTACAATTTTCATTGACCGCTCTGGTGGCTTAGTGGTTAGTGTCCCTTTCAGATGTGGGAGATCATGGGTTCGAACCCTAGCCGAGTCACACCATAAACTTATAAAAATGGTACTAACAGCTGCCTTGCAAGGAGCTCAGCATTAAGAGGTTAGTGTTAGGACTGGT
>QKMX01053509.1:0-10813 GCA_003401595.1 Venustaconcha ellipsiformis
ATATATCCTTTCCATCTGTTCTATTTATACGTTATATATTTCATTCTGTAGCAAAGACAAGGCATTCTCCAAAACACCTATTAGGCTAGGTATTCATTAGTTGCCTGCAGAATAAAAATCAATCGCAGCTTAGAATTAAATATGTTTACAGCAGTGTTTCCACGTGGGCTGGACCTACTCATATCCTTGTACTCGTATCTAATAGAAGATGGTAATTTTCTGTCAAGATATTTTTTTATTTCAAAGACAAACAATTTCAAAGGACTAAAGGCTATGTAAATACAGTTTACTATCGGGAAGGTGTGAAACATTACAGTCTTCGCCTACCCACCAGACTTGATGATTTTGAAGAAAAAACCCGATGTTAGTCTTCTAACAATATTTTAGTTTATGTTTAATTCTTTTTGTTGTTTTCCCAATGTTTGATGCATACTCATGAGATATATTCATTGAATTTAATTAACATATTCTTACAGCCGAAAAAAGGATTTATATTTAGGTAGATAATATGTATATTGTACAAACGTACACGCACACTTCAGTATACTTGGTGCATTTGTATGGACAAATGTTATAGATCTCGTCAATTTTGATTATTTTCACTAAGTGATTTCTAATCGAATATATGAAATGGATATAGAGAGTGAAACACTAGCAGCCACAAAATAATTATTTATTAGACGATGGTAGGGTCTAAAGCATTGGTAAGTTAAAGTATACACAGAAATGGTTTTTATGAAAGACCCACAGCAGCATAAATAGACGAAGACTGAAAGGGGGAAAATGGTTATCATAGACTGATGTGGACGCAGGTAAAATTATATTTTTGTTTCCTTTTTTGAATAACAGTTGTACCATAGTAATGGAAACAAAGTGTGCAACAAGTACAGTACCTTTAACACTAGCAACCTGGCCGTTCTGTTACAACTAAGAATGATGTGTGTTGCTGATCGTGGAACTCAGTTTTCTTATAATGCCCAGGAATACAGAAACAAGTTCCTTTTTGAGGCTCGAACCACTGAACCCAGGCATAAGAAGTGGTCTTACACACGTCCAGCCCTCTAGTCCTTTCGGCTATAGTTAGTTATACTAAATCCAATCGGCTACCTTTTGGGTACCTGTTTCTTACGAAAGGTTATACCAAATATCGCCTTTTTATAACGCTGACTTGCAGTTTTCTGCTAAATAGTGCTTCAAAAGCAATAGAGAAATTCTATCAGCTAGATTTCAACATTGTTTTCAATTTTTGTTTTTCATCAAAGGTAGTGGTGAGTTTGATATGAACATTTGCTGTGCTAAATGTGTTCTCAAAGCTGTTGCAATGAACTTTTGTCACATTTATGCAAAGTAGTCTAAGAGAAGGCATTGATGTCTTCAGTCTTTACCATGATTGATATTTACTCAACATTTGTTTCCATAAATTCAGTTTTGTTTACTGTAACTTTATTGTGTATTGCCCAATATTAAGGCTTATTATCCGTCCATTTTGTGAATAAATAATTTTATATATTTATAGTTCTATTCATTTTTGCTAATTATCCTCACACCTTATCAAAGGGTGGGGGTGTATTTGTGATACCCTCCGTCTGTACGTACATAATTCTTGTAGTAGTGAGCATAAGTGGGATTTCTGAGCCAAGACAATATTTTGTATTAGGACGAGAGCATAATTCCTACCCCGACAGATCCACACTACCTCCCTCCATGATAATCTCAACAAAGTACGAAAACAACTTTGTTGAGGCAACAGCGTCGATTTCTTTATCGATTTACCACGTGAGGACCTGTTATTCAATCATCAGTGTCATCGGACAAAATAGAGTTTGGCTTAGAAACGCCCCATTTATGCTTACTATTGCGGTTTTGCTTGCTAGCGATTTATACTTACATTTTACACGAATTTTTACTACACCTGACATTTACACACTATTTTACACAGCCACTTGTCGAGATACTATAAAAATCTCAGTTTTTGTTATTATGTAGTTTTCATCGTCATGACAAAATAAACATAAATTAATCATGCCGCTGATGAGCGAGCCGGGTTCTAGCATCTTGATATTTCCATGTAAGACTATTGAATTATACACATAACATTTTTTAGTTCGTCATCAACTGTGGTCTTTGTGTATCTATTCTGTGATATTGGATGGTAAAGATTATCATTAGCATCAGAATGTTAGTCTGTAATTCAAGAAATTTTACTAAAATAATCTGAATTTTCTGTGCGAACCAGCGACAACTTTATCTTATTTCTGCCTTTGAAATACGTACTGTGCTTTTCATTCTCAAACATAATTGTCATATGCTTGCCCGGAAAAGAAATTTTTCATCTTTAACGTGGTATCTTTAATTGTAATATCTTACATTATTTTTCATATTTCAGACACAATTTTACTACCTTATTTTTTAGACAGAATTTTACTATCTTTGTTTTTGATATTCACACAAAATTTACTATCGTTTCTCGTATTTCACAGCTCTGTTCGGTATTATATCAACAAGAAAATCGTCTTTACACGTAACTCCTGTATCATATCCCAGATAATAAACTCACAACGCAGATAAACTCGAAGTTGATTTAGAATTTTGTTATGGAATGTAATTTAGTACTCCTTTATTCTGCTGTAATATTTACTGGCACGTCTGACACAACAAACATTTTTTTGGTAATATTTATCCTACTTCATGAACTCATCCCTGTCGTTGTCCGATAGACCTGATGGGACATGATTGAAGTCGATTATTTCTTTAATATCATTAGGAAACTGTTTCAGTAATTATTTCAGTTGCCGTAGTAAACGTATTTTCAGTGGAAGCCTTATCAAGCAGAGCACTAAATTAACAGAGTACTAAATCAACCAGAGCACTAAATTAACAGGATAAGCACTAGTTAACAGGATTAGCAAGAAAATCTATGTTCTTATTATACACTTCAAAAGGATGAGATATCATTATATCTGCCATCTGCAAAGAATTTGCGATCTAAGGATGAAAATGGAGGATTAAAATTAGTCGGTATTTCAGTAATGTCATTGACTCTTTCACGATAAATACCCTCTGTTTCGTCGATATAACTATAAACATAACTGTCCCAGTTTACAATTTTTAACTACTAGATGCCGCCTGAGAATTGCATATCCTGTTGAAAAACTCGAAAGATCGCGAATATCTGATTGTTCTTTATTTATGTCGTTGACAGGTAGAGTTTAGGTATTTAGAAATCAGCTCTTTGATATTTCTGTATTTTGCTTCTGTCAGTAACTTTCGAAAATCTTATAGTTTTGCAACGCAATTTTTTTAGAACTTTTATGTATTTCATAATCTTCTTCAATGCTAGGATTTACAGCTGCAATTTTGTCAAGCTCCTGATGAAATATATCTCGTAAGTCAACATCATATAACTCAATCCTATTCTCAATTTTTGATATTGCGTTTAGTGGAGCATTAATATGATATAATGCGTCATATTTTTATCGCCGGTGAGAGTGTATATTAGAACTAGATACGCTGTTGTTAGCAGGTTAGTATCAGCACTATTATCTACTATGTCTAACAGCGTCTTTTTGTCATAGTACTCCATGCCTAGCACACGAAATGCTCGACGTTTAGCAAATGTGTCTTTGAGTTTACAATTTTTGAACAACCTATGTTTTCTTGTTTTCAGTTTGTTTGTCAAGCTCATCATGAATCTTCTGTATTCGTTATTTCCCTGGTTTCTCATCACAATAAAATTTTGTTTTTACAAGGTTAGTTCTGTCAATCGTCAAAACATTTTCTTTATTTAGCTCAAGCAACGTATTTATCAAAAACTTGTAAACCTTTAATCGCCGCTCCTTTCACTCACTTACAGAAGTGTTTGTTAATTACATCAGTCTCTGATCGCGTATCTCAGCTGAGGGCCTTTCATTCCTGAAACTCTAGCAAAGTTGTCACTTTTCTCATTTTAACTGGGTGAACCTGAAATCAATTTTTTTCATTCGGGCAATTATATTTACTGCTCTTGCTTCCTCCACAGTTTTTGTGTCTAGCTGAACAACATCAGCTATTTAGATTTCTGTTTTCGGGTTTAGTATAAAATTATAACTTTTTTGCGACCTTGATAGATGGAGGATCAGTAGACATTGATTACAATCACATTAAAATCGCAATGACATATACTAGGTCATCGAGTACTTATATCTGAAACATCGTCAAACCTGGTCAAGAACCTTCTGCACTGGATACATAAATACTGCAACTTTACTTGCTTACAGTAATTGCAGGATCAAGTGTAAATTGCTGAGAAGCATGAACTTAAACATTCGATTCCTTATACATCGCAGTCCATTCCGAATCATCATTCGATCATTCTAATTGCCAGTTGTAAATTCGTGCGATACCAGCATTTGATCGACCTCTTAGGTGAAATTTCCAAATCGGTACCTTTACTGGACACTGTATTTTGATTTTAAAAAATCAATATATTTCTACGTTTGAGATCCATTCTAACTCGTCAGACAGAGGGCTGTTAAACGCAAACGCATAATCTGGCTTATTTTCCGAATAATAACTTGATGCACGTGCAACAAAATCCCAACGATTATTTATAGTATCAGCGAGATGTGGAATATGACCGGCACTATTTTAGCTCGTTTTGTGCTATCACCAATTGCAAGCGATTGCGTAACATTATCCACGTACTGTTTATTGATAAAATCAAATGCAGAAACAGACACATACGTAGAAGTTATCTTTTTGGCAGCCATATCGATCGTACATGTAATTGTGCCTCCTGCAGCAGCAATTGTAATTGTTATTTCAGCGTCCACATACTGTTTACTTGTTGGATCAAATGGGGCCACTGGATTATAAGTCGTTGTTATTTTATTTGAGCCCATGTTTAACGTCCATGTCATCGTATCACCGGATTTTGCTACTCGTGATGCAATATTTCCTGCTCTCATATCGCTGACGTAATTTTTATTTGTTAATTCTGATGTTGCTGATGAAATTGATGTAGTTGTTATCTTGTTCGATGTCCCATGTACAGATTTCCCACCAAAGTGTCGCCGGATTTTATCACAAATTGTCTTTGACAAACTCTCCATTTTTACAGAATCGTTATTGGTCAACGTTGTGTTATTAATCTGGGTATTAAATATTGATTTTCCTCCCATAACTATATTTCCAGCCATCGTCCCACCAGCTAGTGTCAAATTGTTATCATCAACCGCATTATGTTGTGCATAGCTTACTGCTTGTGAGTTATCTATGTTAGAACGAGGGTATTTGGTCTCAAAATTCGCCATTGTTTTTAATCTTATTGATATTTACAGTCACTTTTCCACCTGACAACGATAATTTACCATTACTGATCGCGCTGAGTTGGGCAAAACTTACTGCTTGTGAGTTATTTACGTTGACAGTTGGATATGTTGTTTCAAGATCTAGCACTCGTTGACCTGACATACTTAAAGTTACCTGTCATTATATCCAAGATTTTTCGATGTAATTTGTTAAATCTGTGTCAGCAGTGGTGGTTGTAGTTGCTGCTCTTTTATCTGCTGTTAATCTCATTATTAACGTACCAAATTTTGTGTAATAGCTCATTCTTACTCTTACTGCACGATAAAATTTTTATGAACACCTATTAACAAACGAACATAATCAACATTGACACAGAGCGATTAATAAAATATCAACATAACAAAGATCAACCAGACTGCCATTATCTGATAGTAGGATGACCTGGATCGGGCAAAACTAATCTTCTAATGAATCTATTAATTAACAACCTCTTCAACAACGATCGAGTTTATATTTAAACGATCAATCCACAGCAGGATAAATATGAGCTACTTAGCTAATACAATGAAAAACTGATAAATGATCTTGGATCCGGCGATGATATTTTTTTCATAAGACGACCTGACAATTTAATTCCTGTTGCTGAGCTAGATTCTGACGATTATAAAATAATTGTTTTTTGATGATATGGATAAGATAAAAATCTTTTTTTTTTCATTATCGCGCAACAGGAAATGGAATGCATTCTATCTTACACAAGGATTTTATAACGTGGATGGATTACTTGTGAAAATAAAGGTCATGTCACACTATTCTATTCGCTGGACTAGACCATATCAATGTACAAAACAGCCCGAGAGCAATGCGGAGGTGTATTAAAAGATAAATTTGCTGAGCTTTAGCATAACGCTATTGGTAATGGCAGACACAGCTTTTTTCTTCGTTGATAAAATAACAAGAGATCGAAATCGTATTTCAGATGTGGAGCAGTGAAGTTTTTGGACTGTGAAAATTAATCTAACGGTAAACAACTAAAAATTAGTCTTACGGTAACAATCTGAATTTAGTATAAAAATAAATAAAACAAAAAATGGATGCGAAACGAATAGAAGTTTTAAGGAAGTTTGTTGCAACAAGAGCCGCGTTCAAGTAAAAAGTCGAACAGGAACGAAGAGGACTACAGTAAACTGCAGAAGGAACTGCTCGATTTTTTTAGACCAGTGACTGAAGCTGTATATGGCAACCACGCTGATATCTCTGCGATATCACCTGAAGATCTCAAAAGGCGGAAGGAAAAGGATTATTTGGTATAATATAAGAAGGACAGAAAAAGGTTGCAGAACAAGTTATTTTGCAACTAGGTAAACAAGCTGAAACCCAGAAAAAAAATGATTTTAAAAATTGACAAGCAGAGAACATAAGATGAAGACATACAAATGTTGATTTTAGAGGAAATAAAAGAGGACCAACGACAGCAATTTATCAGTACGCTAAAAAAACGATATTTTTGATAAAAATTTTGATTAAGAATTATTCGGAAAATCAGCGTTAGTAAAAGAAATAAAGCAAATGAAAGACGATGAAAAATAAAATAGTTATTTAGGTAGAAACTATAAGAGCAAATAATGAGAGCGCCCTTGAGGATATGGAATCAGCTGATCTGTTAGAAGCAAGAAATTTATATGAAAAATGCAGAAAATTAATTACTGCAGGTGATCATATTATGATAAGTAAGCAGATAATAAAGGGAAAATGGATTCACCGATGGAAGAAAAAGAATGAGTACTCTTACAGGACATCTTGATGAAATACGAGTAGAGGAAAAGAGGCTACGGCATCAAAATATATAATTCCCAAGATGAAATAGTTGACCGATTGATGTTGTTAATAGCATCAAAGGAAGCTGGAAATACGAGCACATAGATCGACAACGAAATTGTTTAAATTTTAGATAATCTAAGATCAAACGGTTATCTAAAAGCCGACGAATGTTATACATTAATTAGTGATTTGATTCGCGGCGAATTAATTCTCTAACAGCAAAGCACAAACTGCAAACAGTTCAGTTTTATCTATCCTATAATTTAGGAATGTTATCAACTACATTACTGCTTGCTTCATCACAGGATAGTGCACACGTCTCTGTATTTTACAATCCACCAATCCAACTTGACAGCAATAAACAATACGAAATTGGACTAGCATCAGCTACTACTTGGCACTCAATGGCAAATGTGAAAACTAAAGCGAATGATGATTTTACATTTCAATTGATTCAACAAGACTGGATTTGGATATCTGTCAAGATAGCACAATGCGCTTATAACGTTAAAAGTATAAATAAAGCAATAAAGTTATTGATTACAACTAAAGTTGAATCTGCATCAGACAATTTTGAATTCATTTCAAACTATAATTAACTGCGTACCAGAAACAATTTAAAAATCTATTTTCTTGTTGTTTTTAGCACCGCCAATACCAACGGACCGTTATTAGGTTTTGCTCGAAAACAGTACGGTTCTGAATCGGAAAGTGCTTGAATTTCATACGAGGGCGAATCACCAGTGGAAATAACAGAAGTAAATACAATTTTAGTGAACTGCTCGATTGCCAGTGGAAAGTATACATCACGTGGCAGTCATGGATAAACAATTTATTCTTTCCCTCCAGACGTACCACCATGTTCGCTGATACCAGTAAATCCAAGATAGATAATCTTATATCCTGATAGTGTTGAAAATCAAATATCTTCAAACACAATTACACTGACTGATCAATTCGGCCGGCAGCTGAATTTAAATAACGAAATTGTAGCACATTATCTACGCTTGAGGTCAGTCAGTTAACGTACTAGAGCTAGCTGACCAGAATAAATTTTATCAGGCAGTTTTGTATAACAAAATCAAACAACAAAACATTTATCACAGAAATATCGTAGGAGGTTTTTCTGGAATATATTTTCTAAAATAATTGAAAATGTACCTGAAATTGCAAATAAAATAGTACCTATCGCGTTAGGTGCATCAAAAGCTTTTGCCATGGAAGCCTAGTATGCAGCCGGTACAGCTGCTGGACAGAAGATTGTTGATAAAATTAAATGACAATCTGCCCATATCATCGCAAGCGACAGGGATATAATAAAATACCACCATCATCAGAAACCACTGCAGCCTTATTAGAAAACAACAACAAAAGCTTCTATCCCCGACCGGCGAAGAGATTCCTAAGAATCTAATGACACGAGCTAAACCTAAAATCAACGTCCTAAACTTTTATGATTTTATATAATCGAGAACAAGAAGATGTCAATTAAAAATTACCTTGATCTAGCCGAGGAAGTAACGATATACGACTCGGCAACAGAGTTTCAGTATATTAAATATCTCAATGAAAATTCAAAAGATACCAAAAAAAATGTATATACGAACGTTAAAACAAGAGACGAAGATGTGGTTTTACTTCCTGATAAGGCTGTATTCGATGTTAGAGATGTAATTCAAGCAAGTGCAAATTCTAAAATTACACTTATTAATAACGGATGGGGTTTGTTTAGAAGCGCTAGATATCAACTTGTTAATCAAATTGTAGAAAATATTTTTATGCACTTGCCAGTTCCAAGTACAATTCTTGAGGTAGTGTCGTTTAACGACGACTACTCACGATCAGTAGCAACAAATATGTTCTGATATAAAGACATTGGAACTGGAGATACTATATAACAGACTTGAAAGTTACTGCACCTATTGCTGGTGCTAACGATGATGGAACTCGCACTAATATTAATGAGTTTTTAAGGCCTTTCCTTGAAATATATGGAACAACTGCAGCAGCTGATAATGCAGTAGCAAATGTTAGAACCACACTAATAAATTGTTGCAATGCTATTAAAACTAACCCACCAGGTAATGATGCTAACACAGCTGCAATGCTAGCAAAAGCTTAGTACATTGCTGTTTTAATTAATTCTAGATCCAACTACAATGACAGTTATATAAAGAGAGATAGTTCGAATCAGATCTCAATGATGCTGCCGCATAATACAATATTCAGATTTTGCAGAGGCTATAATAAGGCATATAATGATATAAAACATACACTTATACTTGACCGAGCTGATTAGAACGACTGTCTGTTGAACTCTAAGGATGCTGCTAAAGGTGCATTTGTAATTTCACTACTAGCGCTGTGGATGCAACCCTCGGTACTGTGTTAAAAATGGAAGGAGAAGAGGAGTAGAGGGGACATGCAATTAAAAAGTATGTGGATTTACCATGGTGAGATGGAAGTATCTTTAATTTAATCTGGGGAATTTCTGAATATCCTTTTTCGGTTTTTAATAGTTTTAGTATCTCTTTTCTTTATAATGTAGTGTATGTACGCATAATGGGTATTGCAGAGTCACAAACATAAGAATTTGTAAAAATTGTATTGTGTCGGCCACTAATGCCAGCTAGATTTGCTATTACTTACAAGAGTCTAGCTAACCCTTGAAGACTAAGTTAATCATTTAAGCAAACTTCTGAAATTGTTTATAATATTTTGCTGTAAAGGGAATTTTCAAACTTTCTTTGCAACCGTTCCGATTGTATTCACTTAAATTGTAATCCCTATTATAATGTTCAGAAAAATGTTGAAAACGAACTATGACATGACGAATTTTCTTTCGTTCTCCTGTTGAATGTGCACCTTATATGCATTTACATACTTGTAATTGTTTCTCAGTGTGTTCTGTTTCTCGCCTTTAATTACTGTTACTTCCAGTTTTGACGCATTCTTTTACTTAAGGATTGTACTCTCCGTAATACTGGAGGAAATAAAGACAACAATCTTCATCCACAAAAAATTTTGTCGCTCGCCGATGTTTAAATCTATGGGAAGTAGATCTCTCTGTTATTAACTAGTCATCTAGATTTATGTCCCCTGAAGCACACATGCACTTCGACCATTTTTTTTCTTTTATTCTTTTTTTTTCTTCTTCTTATTCTTCTAAATTAAAAAAATCCCACCGAAAATATGAGCGTTAATTAAAAACCGAAAACGACAAAAGTCCCCTAGAAGTAGTATTTGGTTCTAACATTTTGACTAATATGGTACAAAAACTACCAATATTAGAATGTTTATTAGAATATTACAAATTCGTATAATATCGAGCAAACTCTTTTGTTTTCTTCCGTTTCTAAACAGTAATGATAGTAATAGCCGTAGTAGAACTAGAATCAACAGCTGTAGTAGCACTAGTTGTAGTAGTGGTAGTTATTATAGTAGTAGTCCACATATTATTACTAGAAATAACTTTTCGATACGGTTTAGTTCCCACACTTCCTGTTTACAGGGATGAGATTTTATAGACCACTTGGACAACGTACTACATTTCCTTTCTAGTAGTTAGGTACATACATATGGGAACCATACCACATAAGTAGTGTGTACTCTAAACTAGTTTCAGGAAGTTCGTTACTAAGAAGACTCAAACATATTTTTGAAGATGCGAAAAAGACTTCCGAAAATACTTTAATTACTTAAC
>QKMX01053621.1:0-11353 GCA_003401595.1 Venustaconcha ellipsiformis
ATGGCGTTAAGCCCCAAAACAACAAAACAACAACAAAATGGACTGGTGATTTTGAAGTTTTCAGCCGCTAAATTGCTAATTAAATATAAAGTGATGAAATTGAGAAACTGTAACAATTCGATGAACTATAATTGTCTGATTTAAACGTCTAATATTTCCCATATTGTTTTGAGTAACATTTTGATGCCTTTGACGCTGACTTTATTGATTGCATAGTTACATGGCTATATTACCAACGCAGGTTATGAAGTAGTAAATGGGTTTCAGTTTGACTTGGTTTAATTGGTATCTGCAAATTGCATGCCTATGTGCAGCACATTTATACCCACCACTGATGCTACATGCTAATGAACTCGAGAAGCTTTGCTTCCATTTTAAGTTCCATCGAAAGGAACAATCACAGATCCAGCAATGAGTGGCCTATATAAACTGGTTAATGCTGTGTATATTTAATTTGTAAGATGTGTTCTTTTTTTTGTCCATGATTATATGCTTTGTACAAATCAAAAATATTACATAGATAATTTTTTTTCTATGATTTTAGACTACATATTAAGATCATTATCATTCTTAAACATGTTGACTAGGATTTTGACATTGGAAGGGATCTTGTTTATAAATTTGACGGGAAATGATCCTCATCCTGGTTCTATTAATGTGTCATAGATTTTTTTTTATATAAGAGGGACGTAAACACAAATTCGGTATGTCTATCTTAACATCAGCCTTTAGCGGAATCTATTTTAGCTGTGTTTCAGTTAATATTTGAGAGGATTATTTATCTAAATTATTCACTGTAATTATAAAGTTCTCATTGACATTTCGGACTAAATCACTATATCAGGATTATTGTGAATTCGCTCAATGGGATTTTGGATAACATAATTGTGATACATTAAGACTGTTAACACATCAGCACTATTCCAGGCTATTTGTACATCAGCATAATTAAACTTGGAATTCATTCATAACACCACTGGAATTCATTCAAAATGCTCTATACTTGTTGTGGACTTGTGATAGAACTTTAAGTGCTTTTTGGGATTTAATTCACAATACTATAACATAATATAAGTTATTTCTAAAGTTTCACTTTTGTATTTTAGGGAAATAAATTATTTGTTGAATTTTACAAAACTTTCTGGATTTTGTTCTTTTCTGTTACTTAGACTAAGACCTTAGGTTCGTTACATTACAATCATACAAGAGGGAGAACAGAGTTGTTGTTCTCATCCATCTTGCTGTATCCTCGAGCAATTTAAGAACCACCTGAACAGAATCATTATCAAAATACAATATTTCGGGCTCAGTTTGCCCGTCACATCTGACAACGGTGTAATAAAATCCGCATGAGACTTGTTCAGCAACTTGTGTTATATTTGTTTGGTCTTAGTCTTTCTCAGAAATGTATAGATGATATACGGTATTTACATTTTTTTGTTGCTCCTTTGTAAACTTCTAAATGTTTTTACCAGGTTATGGCATAATCTAATGCTGTGGCTTATTATTAATTCCACCACAATAAAAGTCTTGGTCGCCATATATGGACAATTTAACGGTTTGTTTGCTGTATCGGTTAAACAAAGTGGCAAGATTTTTGTATCCATACAGAACGATACAACGACTCTGAGCCAGTCATATCACTCAGCAACAACGGAACAATCTGGGTAAGCTTACTTTGTACACGTGGGCATTATGCAAGCCGATAAAAGTCTTTATTTCAAGTGAAAACATTAACGGCAGTACATGGGTTAAGTGCTTCAGATATTTTGAGTGTGGCTTTAGTAATCTGTATAGTATCTTGTATATCACCAAAATTGAATTCGCACAAGTAATGCTGAGATTTAGGAGGCTGATCTGTGTGGTCAATAGCGGAATGTAACGCGGATAAGATCATTCATTTGAAATATCTTTCATAACCATGTTTAACCTTTATGACTTACCGAGGCGGAACATACTTTGGTGTTGGCATATATCTCAAACCGCAAAATAGTTGGAATGGGGAAATATGAAATTAAACTTGCGTACATATGTCAAGAGTCCATCTTGACCCTTACCTGAATTGTACAAACATTGCTGTGAATCCACTGTATTGTTGTTCCATCCTTACCACGATTCAGCTGACATAAATTAATGTTTTTGAAGAAAAATATCCACTCTAACTCATGTGGTACCACAATGCTATAATACCGATATAATTCATTGAATCATATTTGATTTGATAACAATTGTCGAACGTCTTTATCAGACTTGTTTTTGTGTGTATGTGGAGGGGGATAATTGCGACATGAGTTTTTAATCCAGCATCGCGCCCGTGAAACTTAAATTTATGAATCAATAATCGCTATGATTTTCAAGTGGTCTTATGTGTGATACGACAACGACGACGACGACGACGACGTTCGTGTTCACGAACGTACTCAGCAGCCTCAATTACAATAACAGATGCGAGCGACGACGTTTTTATTATTCCTCAGTAGCAATATGACGACAGCTTTGCTAGTCGTCAAGTAACCTAAAAGTGGAAGTGTGTCAGCTATTCTTGCACAACTGCAACACTGTTTGCTCAACAACGTCGGGTATTTATACATCCATATGTTCAGGAAATCGTCGTCGACGAGTTCAATAATACTGGCGAACTGATGGGAAAGCTGATTATATGAATTTATTCTGACGCCTCATCTAAGACAAGGACGAACACCCGAACCAAACACGTTACGCGGGCATACTTCAAATTTTCCAAGGCATAGTACATATACAGAGAGAATAAAATTCAACGTAGACCTTAGAATTTCACGGAATTTAAATTTTGGCTTCACAGTAATTCGAAATTTCTAATTTGCTTTTACAAATGAGCAGGCTCGTTTTCTTTAGCATTATAAAATATGTTTAGAAAGGTGAATAAGATATATTTTTGCATTTTGTCAGCCCAAATGAGCTCAAATGACCTATCACGGCAAAGTGTTAAAGAAACTTGAATATGACGAGGACGAGGCTTTATATGTTTATATACACTAATGTCGAATGTCTTGGAATGTTGAAAATGTCCTCAGTAGTGTTTGTTTCATTTTGTTCTGTATTAGCTTCTGATAATTATTTCTAGTGCTTGCACTGGTTCTCTTCTGCTTCGTGGTATACCATGTGGATACCATCGTTATATAACAAACCAAAACATTGCTCTCTAATTGATTTAACCATGGTTATCGTTGCCACTTTAGCTACTATATTCATTTGAAAGTTCAATGTCGTCGGCGTCATAATCATTACAGCATTTATCTGTACTCAATGTTAGCGTGTTTTTTTTTTCTTCTTTTTCTTGCCCAATCACAAATAAATGACTTATCCGTCTTTTCTCAAAATATTCATCAATGTCACGTCTTTCCTTTTCTAAAGCAATTCCTAAATTATTCAATTTATTAATATTTTCCGCAAAATATGTATAATATCCTTTGGACCCCTTTTATATATCTGTATGATGCATTCAACCGAAGCAGTGATTTAACCTTTTCTGTAATGTCGAGTACTCTCCAATCATCACCATGGTAAAATAATGCCGTGACTAGACATCTTGATAAATTCTTTCAAAATACTATTTGCATCTAACTGTGAATCTTACACCATTAGATACCATATTATTTCTTTAATACAAAATATTCTAAGTTATTTTTTTTTATAAAATTCTATAAAAATATTCACAATGTGTAGTGGTGATTAATAAGCCCTGAAAATGTTGTAGTATTGCCACAATCGATAATATAGGCCTGATTGCAAACTTTGCCATGCCAATCATTAGGCCTATCATAATAAAGCATGCATCACTATCTTTTATCTATTGTCTGATTGTGTTATATCTAAATGTAATAAATTGTTATTGGTTTCATTTATTGTATTGTATATTTCACCAAACGTTTCCAAAATAATGGTAAAAACAAAATCATGAAAACAAAACAAAATAAAACGAAAGAAGAAAAAAAGAACCACCAAGAAAAAACGAAAAATATTCTCCTTTCTTATTACATATAGTGTTCAATCATAACATTCCTCTTTTTGTGGGAGGTGGCTACAGACTTTTGAAAGTTGCATATCAGGATTACTGACTTATTCATAATACATCGCTTTATTTAAAATGTTTATAAAACATGAAGTTTATGCAACTTAAAATCTTCTAGACTTAATGGAAAGTTACGTTTGATAGCTGCTTTGAATTCATCAAGAAATAATTGTCGAGTAATTGGTGTATCGGTATTAGGTAGTCCATCCGATGGTGATAATTTATGAGAAGGAGAAAGAAAATGAGAAGAATCACGTGTAGATTCTTCACCAAGTGACCAAAATCACATTACACTATTTTTCAGTCTTTGAATGAATAAAAGCATTTGAAAATGAATTAGGTCTTTTAGAATCCAAACAAGATAGTGACGCCAGTCCTATAAATGACGACGGAATAACATAAGCCTACAAATATTAATTAAGAATTAGGAATGTGAATGGAACATAAAGGGAAATAACTAGTAAAAATATTTAAAAAAAAGTCAAGAAAGCCTACAATAATTTTGCTGGAACAGCTATAAAAAAGTCATTATCAGAGATGTAATAAAAGTAGGAAAAACATTTGATCGATTCGTTTCTAACAACTGACAACTTACGCAATTTGCAGACACAGTATAAAGAATATTACTAAAGAACAAACGAAATTAAATGTTTTAAAAAGTTTTTGTATTTGTGGTTTGGATCAATACTTACAGCATGAAGAATATTACATTTTGCAAAGGAAATGCAGGAGAGCAAATCTGAAGTTCTAGAACATGAGAACTATGAATCAGACCAGAAAATGAAATAGTAAAGTTTATTTTTAATTACATGAGTATTTACGCTAGCAAAGAACAATATTTAAAGATTGTATACAATGATCCTAAAAGTCCAGTTTCTTTAACATAAATCATTCAGTTGTGCAGGCAGCTTAAACTAGATCACAAAAAACGTGGGAAGCTGAAGAGGACAGAGAAGCAAGAAAAAAATACTCTTGTGTAAGAATTGAATTTGTTTAAATCCTGAATTGAAACTACAAAATTACAGAATATTAAGAAAGGAAGAATCTCACACAATAGGTATTATGCTAAAAGATAGTTGTATCAAACGATACAAATCACCTAAATCTGCCAAAGGTACTTCATGTTATTGAGCAAATAACTAACATAAAAATGATTCGAGAAGTTTATTGTATTGTCGTTGCAAATATTCATAGACAATTAAAATATTCAAACTCATACTAGCAGGTTTTTGTCTTAATACAACTCACAACGGAGTACGAAGATATAATTTACAGATAAGAAGGCAGTATAATTAAATATTATGAATATTTAGGATCAGTTGCAAATAAATAAAAGATTTATCAAGAACTAATGCGTTTGTTAATCCCGATCTTAATTTTCTCAAAAGCGGATATACTTAATCATAGGTCAAGTCAAATTGCAAATAACAAAGATCCTAATCTGCTGCATCACATAGCATCTGCAGATCAGGGTCTATGTTGTTTGTGATAGTCATTACTCCTAACAAACTGCACAGAACTTGATTTGCCGGCACATTATGCGACGCAGATCGGGGTCTGTGCAGTTTGCAGTTGCACTGTCTTATAATTGAGTACGTACGATATTTCATTCGTTACATATTGCTCAGTTTTAATTGTTATCACATACGTGATAACCACAAGTTTTTAAAAGCAATGAAAACGCTGTAATCATTCCGTTGGAAAACACCATCGATTGTTTTATTTGCTTCTACTTCAACCTTTGCGTGGTAGATTGCAAATATTTTGTCCATGAGTAGGTACTGCAGCCGTGTTTTGTTGTTCAGGTTTCATTATACTTGAAGTGCATATAAAACAATACTACACTGGAGTGAGATAAATTACATGTTATGTTATTCATATATTCGATAAGTTATATATTTATCATTTACTGCCATTTGTTTTTTAAATTAAATGTTAATGTGTTAAATGTCAATTCATGTGAATAACTTCTTACAAGAGTTCTATCAGCTTTAAGAACTGATTCGCTCTAAGTTTTCCTTACTTCTGAAAGACGTTTATAACCAACAGAAACAGTAGCACTCAATACAAATGCAATAATAAAATGTTCACAAGTTTTCCGTTGATTGAAAGTTTGACTCCAACTACAAAAAATTAGGTTTACTGAGTTATTTTCTAAAGTGAGACCATCGTCTAGATATGCAGAATAATACAGAGTGCAAGTTTCATCCAAATTGTTTAAATACTAACTAACCAAACTTTGCAGTCTCAACTGTACATTTATTGTCAAGTATCTCTGCTGTTTCATTGAACTCAATAGCTTTTCTTTGCACGTCCTCAAGTACTAGAATTGTCTTTCTTCATCAGTTTCACAAAACAAAATAACTTTAAGATGAAAAACTACTTCTTGTGAATGATAAAGTAGCTGGGATCTTACTTCCCTGATCATTACTGACACGCCTGTCATTCAATGATAGTAGGTTTTTCTACTTACTCTAAATTCTAACCTCTTGCATCTTGTTACGTCTAGGGGCCAAATAAGCATTCAAGTATATAAAATAGAAATTTAAATAAAATATATGATTAAACAAAGTGAAAGAATTAAAATAACTTTCATTGCATGAATTAATTGAATGTAATTCTTAAATTGTACAAGCAATTTCTCTCTAATCTGGAAACTGATGAAAGGTGTTTTGCATGAAGGTTATAAAGTGTGCTACCGCGATAACACCACCAGTTATTAATTCAAATGTTTTTAGTTCAATATAATCAAGTGAACGTAGAATATCACTAAAATCTTGGAAAGTTTCACATAATCCGTGGAATTAATTAAATATTCAACTTCTTGAATAAATTGACATAATCCTCGAGTCTATCTAAATTAAAGATTATCGCCTCTGTCATATCCGAGGAACATATTCTACATAAATTACAAGTTCCTCTCTGACCCTTACAAAGACAGCATAAATGCATAAGAATAGAATACATGGTGCGAGTACTCATTTTAGAGTAACTATAAACGCACGATATCAACAATATCTGATCCGCGATAATTTCTCGAACAATTAAATAGTATTATTTCAAAATAATTCAGCCATAACAAACGGTTTAGTTCTGACTTTTCGAGTTTTATTGAAGCAATTAAAATGCTGGAGCGCAGATCTTTATGGGGCAATTACACTATGAATTTAGTGCGTTATTTGCATGCTATCTATTCGTATTAGCGTGGCATTCTTGACTGAATTAGTTGTTGATTTGATCTTAGTGATCGGCTTTGTTACGATTTAAATTCCTACGACAAAAAGTGTAGATGCACTTTATCACAGTACTACCAAGCTACTGAAATAAAGAAATTTAAATATAACTGTCACGATCTCAAACGACTTAAATAAAACCTATATTATAATTTAAAAGATGATATCGAGATATGTAACATTTTTAACGATCAGAGGAAATCTCTCCAGCTCCTCGAATATAACAAATACATTATATTGACACATGCTTTTGATTCATTCATTACACATTTTTATTGATAGATACTGAGGAATAAAGATGACAATTAGATCCCCGTAATCGAATAAAATAATTAAGTTATGCAAGGCATTCATGCTAACGTTTAATTTATTTTATGTATTTAACCTTCTTCGTATCTGAAACATAATAAACTTTAAAACGAAAGCCATATTAAGAATTTTCTAATGTGTGTAATTTTTGTTAAGGAAAAAGTGATGGAGAATGCAGTCCTTTATATGCAATCTTTTGTCTTGCTTACACATTTGTTTTTTGTTTTTTTTGCAGGACAACAAAATTCGTAACTTTCCGTTTCAACTGCAATATACACATATTCTTTTTGTAGTACAACAAAATTGGTAACTTCGCTTGTCAACTGCAATATACAAATAGACGTGATGTAGTACAAAAAATTTGTAACTCTTTGTGCATAACGAAAATTAAAATGCAATATACTTTATTGTATTCCAGAATTAGAGCCAATGACTAGGTTTATTTCTTTAATGTATTAACTCTACTGTCAATGAAATTTGAAAACATTTCTTCCTCAGACTGTTCTGTTAAAATAATGTATTCATACCGTGTCGTTATGCTGTATCCAAACTAACTGACAAGAATCATTGTGAAACATTAAAATAATGTTACGTTCTTCCATCGTTATACACTACCTATAATATTTTTGTCTTATTTAATTATTGCTCATCGCTTGTCTCAACATTTCATCAAAAAAATTCACTTTAGCTATAGCAGAGGTTACAATCTTATACTTTCTTTTCTTCAAATTTATTCAATGCTAACATGTCTTTCAAAACTTTTGAAACAAATTTTGCATGAAACCCGGCAAGAGCTAGTGATATAATATGCCATAGGCTTAAAATCGATGCAAGTTCCATACTAGCATCCACAACACCCATTCCACAGGAAACATATACTATACCATCCTTTATAATGTTTAAAAATAACATGATGTTTTATAATGTTTTCTTACACCTCAACTGAAGCTAATTATTTGGAGTTAAATCATTATTAATTTCGGTAATCTTCATCGACCTAAAAATAATTTCGGGGTCATTAGGTAACTTATGTACCATTCAATCACTAGATTTGTTTTGTGAGTCTCCCTTTGAATCTTAGGTAGCTAATCGTATAGCGGTTCAAAGAAAAATTGGAATAACTAATTTTAGCACTTCTTTCATATTAATGTTGCTTGGAAAATATTTTTTAAATTAGATATCCTCTTGAAATGCATATTGTAATTTATTGTTAGAGATGAGGTGAATGTTCATGGTAGACAGTTGTAATTAAGCAGTTTGTTTCGATTGCAATTTATTATACATTTCATTAAATTTAGTTAGGACACCACTTTTAACATCATGTTACAGTTATCTTATTCGGACTTTACTGTTCCTATGAGACCGGAATATATCTTTGACCATTAGTACTAAAATTGGAATAAACTAGGTGCAATTGACAGAATGAGGAAACGCAGCTAAACTTCGCTAAACTCAATTTCGTTTGATTCACTTTCAACAAAGACATCTATGTTATAGATGTCTCTGACTTTCAATAAATAGCTATTTATATGCATTAACTCAGTATTCAAGGTTTAGAATTTATAAATCTAAACCAGTTCTAAACTAATGTTGCCATCCTTATGAATACAAGCTGCATTCTTTCTAGTTTATTGTATGCAGCAACCTCGTTGTACACATTCACTGGTGTCAGTCTGGCGAACACCCAATACCTTTGCTGTATAATTAAAATATGAAATAAAGTATATAATAACAAGTATCCACTGGAGAGATTTACTCTCTACTGGCTGAAAAGAATTTATAGGAATGCAATAGAAGCCCATTTTTTCCCTTTTCATTGCTAAGTGTTGAGACCATCATTGATATTATTTAGTGATAATACTATTTTCAAATTACGCTTTGGTGGACATATTGGAGGTCAGGTTGGCACCATTTTCATTTAAAGTCTTCTGGCGAAAAATCCATGTTTAGTTGACCTTTAGGTTTGGAAAAGTTATGCTAACAAGATTTTAAAGATGGATGCCATGGCGGACATATTCGATGTCAGATTGACACTATTTGTAATTAGTACCAACCAGATATAGAATTGGTCTTTTGGTGAAAGCACAATGTCGATATGATCAGACATCTAGGCACAGCGATAACATAATTTAATAAGATTGCGATTCTGGCAGTCATGTTAGCAGTCGGATCGGCACCATTTGCATTTCCAACCATCTAGACATTAAAAGAAAATGTTCATTGAAAACCCAAAGCTTATATGACCATTAAGTCAGGCAAAATAAGGATAATACTTTCCAGATGTCCACCGTGGCAGATATTTTCAATATTTGAATGGCACCATTATAACCATCTAAACATCATAAGTGTAACACTATCTCAAGATCGCCGCTGTAGTGACAATATGAGATGTCATATCGTCACAATTTTTATTTAGTACAAACTATACAAATATAAGAAGTCTTTTGGTGAAAACCTCATGGCAATATGATTTTCTGCACAGCAGGTGTAGTGATAACAAGGTTTTGAAGATGGCCCACGTGTAGGCCTTATCAGATCCATTCCATTTTCATTTCGATTCAAAATAACATCATCAGAAATATGTTGATAGAAGCTCAATGTTGATATGATAATTGATTCAGGAGAAATTGCAATAAGAAGATTTTCAAATGACTACGATAGCGGCCATACTGGATATCAGAGCTGCAACATTTCATTTAGGGCCAACTAGACCGTGGAATGAATGTGTGTTGAAAGTTTCATGAGAATTCAGGAGGAGAGAAGTATCCATACCAAACTAAAACTGATAGAGCTAAAAATCGCACCCATTCATTATAATATTTATCTCGAATATAAGTATATTCATAGAATTTAGAGCATTATCTGACAATTTTTCTTGTGTTTCATATAATTTCCCATTGCTAAGAGAAAAAATAAAAATGTAGATAATTGTTACGTGTCTAGACTCATACAAAATAATTTATTTCCATAGAAAAAAGGTAAAAATTAGAAAAAGAAGTTACAGTTTACGAAAAAAATCCAAAATTAGTCCAAGAATTAAAAAAGTATAAGTCCTATCAATGAAAAGTCATAAATGAATCACAGTTCGAAACCCAATGAAATTCAAGCTGGAAGGCGATGATGTCTTCTATAGTCAGCWTTGTACTGATGTGTCAACAGTTCTTTGTTGAATCACAGAATCCAGTTTGGATTCAGAATAATTTTCGATAAATGTCTTTGTCCAAGAAGTTTTTAAGGAGCACTAGTATTTTCCAGAGAAAAAATCAATAATGCCATAAAATAAAAATTCAACTCAAACTGGTCACAACAAGACACCTTTTTAGTGTCGAGGATTTTGAGCCCAACTGGATAGTTCTTCTCATGAAAACGATTATACAGTAAGTTAAGATGCAAAACAGATTCCTGTATGAGGGTCAAGTGATCTCCTTCTGGGATGTCATTGAATATGTTTTACATGCTAATTGTCACGTACTCTAGGTATGGCCTTAATTACACTGAATAAATCTTTTTCTTAGAACGAACAAAATTTTTTTTGGTAATAAATCGTTTACTCAAAACTGACACTGGTTCTGAATCATGGTCAGCAAATAAATACATTGTTTCAACTACTGGCTTTTTATCAGGTCAAACAGAACTGAATCGAATTTCTAAAAAAAAATCAAATCCAGAAGACAAAATTATCATTACGATAACATGTGTCGGAATAAAATAAAAAGAAATATTTGAAACTAACAAACAAATAATTAAATTACATATACAT
>QKMX01053744.1:0-15979 GCA_003401595.1 Venustaconcha ellipsiformis
ATATATGATGGGAAGAAAGATCACCGATTGGTGAGTGGTATTTGATTGTTATTGACATATGACGCGTAAATCTTTTCATGGGTGGTCTTCATTGATTTTGTCGTTCAAATGTCAATCAGTAATGCTGATCAGCCGCTCTATGGTGGCGATGTCATTGACGCTCAGCCGAGGCGTGGTGCTGATGTGTTAGCATTTTATTGATCCGTTAGGGAGAGCTATCGCAGAGTGAAAGTGGAGGGATTAAGTCATCCACCGTGTTGAGTAGTATTCCAAAAAGACACATTAGCTGTGCTGTATGAAGGACTCCTTGATTTGGCCGCATTTATTCATGAATTTTAACTTCTTAGAAACGCCTTTTGCAGTAATATCTCGCATTACGTTTAAAACAGTGTTAATATATTTATCAAAGTATGCAATTTATATTTATCATAATTTTGATTTTGGGAGAGGGTTTGTCTTTAAGCAAAAATAATAAAGTTTGTGGAGAATGGTAATGGCTCTATAGACCCATTTAGCCTATGACTCGTTTTTAAAATATTAATGGGAAATGTGCATCCTTCATAACTTATTTCTCTAGAAGTGTAAATAGTTATAGAGAAAAGGCAACAAGATATGCAAGATTTTAATTTCAATGTCAAAGAACGTAAGTATTGCGAATTAAATCCCTAAATAACAAGAGAATTGCAGACATAAGTCGTAATAATTTAATGTAAAAATCGCAAAGAAATATAAAACTGAAGGCGATAGCTTATGAATTGAAGATGTGTCAGCGGGCTTCTTTTGAATCACAGAAATAGAATTCTTGGCTTGAATTTAGTATATATTCCATTTCAGTTAATGTCTTTATCCAAGAAATGTCTTGGATAACATTTGTATTTAGAGAGACAATAATCACTTGAATTCAATAATTTGAATAAAATAAAATTTAGTCCAACTGGTCACAACATAATCCAGATTGAAATTGCCAGTTGCTAATGGACGAACGACAACGTCTACACATTTTCAAGACTATAGAGATCTCAAGTGACCTGAGATCTCAAGTGACCTCAGGTCACGATTAGCATTTTCTAAACAAAACCATTAACAAATGGAATAAAACCTTCAGAGTGATCTCTATGTTTAAAAAATGAAAACCATAGCCTGCAAAATTCACTTTGAAAAGTCCAAAATCGTGACCCAAAGAAACATATGTACTCCTTTTATTAATAATGATCCTGACATCAAGCTCGTAAACATACGGAATAATTTAGCTATGTATTAGTTATTTGCATTGAATAGTATAAAATGTCATCATGTCAAGCAGAAATGAATTAAGATTTGCACCAAGTCAAGCCTATCATTTAACGTTACCTTACCATAGCATGTATTAAAATACTTTTCTTAAATCTAACACAAAAATATGAAATATACATGACAACGTTTATACCAGGAAGGTATAATGTATATAATAATTCCAAGCATGTATGCAGGATGACCTATATACTAGGATGACGTACCAACAAGGATGAGGTATAGATAAGTTTAAAGCGATCCTCTTTCTTTCAAGCATTATGTAATACAAGCATTCGAAAACTTGAGAATGGAGAATACTCAATAGGTTTTATATGATGACCCCTTACTGCCCATCATGACAGCACATAACAAGATTCCCACGTACAGGCCTACCATAAGAGCTTTGTTGTAACTTGCTTTATACGATAAGAACATCAAGCCACTTTGAATGATGTGTCTTATCTTGCAACCTCAGTACAAAGCCTTGTATTGGAAGAAATACTAAGACTTTCATGTACAGAAGCTCAATTATTTTGGAAACTGCACAACGCCAAGTGATGAGCAGTAAGTCTGCCTCAGTCAAACCAAGTTTACGATTTTTATTATCAGCTAAAGGTTTTGAAACAAGTTTGCGATTTTTTTAATCTTTAAGTGTTTGAGAGTAAGACAGTTTTACCATTCTAAGATCAATATTATCTATTAAGGTCAAGTAGTAGGTGGTATGTATATATAGTCTGATATCTGAAGTGGACGAGTTGTTTTCTATGTGGCTCATCAGCGGGTTAGTCGGCCACGCCAAGCAACGAATTTACCTGATGTGATTGTCAGAGCGCATACAATAATCTTTTAATTTTAATTTATAATTAGCATTACCTACATGACCTCGACACGAATTGGAGGCTAAAGTCTATATTTCGCAGCTCAACTCGCAGCTTTACTCTTTTCAGAGAGTGTTAAGGCAGACTATAACATCTTCATTATATATACCAATTTAATTATCTATGAAACGATCATTGCAATAAATGATAAATGAAATTGCTGAAACAATAAAATAATAAATTAAGTTATAGAATCTCAATAATCGCCATGAAATTAACGAGGTCATATACATGCATTTTCTAACGATCTATTTATCCAATACTGTTAGATAGGAAATAAAATGATGCAGGTTTTAATGATCTATTTACAGATACAACATGTATTTTGGTAGCATTAGTCTGCGTACTCGTTTCTAGAGCTGGTAAGTGATAGAAAGTAACAATACTGAAATATAAATGACCTATAAATAAGATGACTTAATATAATGAAATTTACTTGATATTAAAATTTGTTAATATTTTATTAAAAATGGCAATTTAATTTCCAGTATAATTTGGTTGTTGATCGTGAATTTAATCTTTTATCAAAACCTACTTGCTGCCCTAATTTGTAGAAATAACCAAATGAATTAGTCAATGTTTTATTATATATTTCTGGCGAAAATATATCAGAGTTGCTGTAATAAATATATGGATTTATTTCTGTTTTTTAATAGATATATAGACTCCCCTCCTTTATTTCGATTTGAAAAGAACTCTTCTAGTAGATGACACGTTTGATGGAATACAATCCACGTGCTTGCCTCATGTGCTCCATTTAAATTCACTACAAGTTGGAAACAGCTAACAACACAAACGTTTATATTTAATTAAACGTTGAGTCATTTCTACTCCAATTTCTTACCGAACAATGTAGTCAAAGATTAAAGATACGGCGCTTTTTTATTGATCTGATAATGTTCCCAGTTGTAATCGTATTGCACGTAATGTAAATTTAATCGGAAAATATACTTTATATTAATGTATCCTATATTAATCGAGACTATATGTGATAGTTTTGTGATTATGACAATAGTATATCAGCGTAGTAAGACTACATTTCATCAAGATAACATTTTTTTTACAAGTCTTTCGTCCTTAACAAATTATCACTTTTGGCGTTGGCACGTTAGTATTCTGTTACAAAGATATGTTTTCAGCAGTAAATAGACATATAAGAAAGCGTAGTTGATCAGATTTTAGATATGTTATCTTGTATAGCATTTCATCAAATCTATCTTTATACGCCAACGAGTTAAAATTAATTATTGGCTTACGAAAAGTAACATGATGGACTTGCTAACACTATGCGCTCTTCTACAAATATGGCTGAAGACGAAAAATGTTATCGTATTAGTCATTTTTCTAGCAGATATTTAAATGATTTGTTTTATGGTTATTTAGTACTATACAGATCTGAATAATTTTGTTCACAACCTACCACGCCTTTTATCCCTAAAAAATTCATAATGTAGAACAACAGTTCGTAAAACGAGACATTACACTGGATGTTCAAGAAATTCATTAAAAATCTGTCCTAGGCTTCCGTTTAAATCAAACCTGCAGGTACAAGCAGGTAAAATTGCGTTTAAAAAGAAGCCATTAAACCTTTTGTGAACAATTACCAGTTATGTCCATTTTCTGCGTGCATGTTTCAGCTGCCATAAAATGTTTGAGCTGCACAGAATCTGCTAGACCACGTGACTGTGAATACGTACAGGAATGTGGCGCTCATGAGGTATCCTACAATTTGCACAGAAGCTATACTGTAACAATATGGTTTAGGATCAGCACATATTTAACTTGTATATAGCCTAAAGGTTTTATTTAATCTATGGGATTTACGCCATTGTTCAGCGAAAGATACGCCACACAAAGTCATAGTGATGTATTGAAAAGTATACATTTGTTGGGTCTAGAAATCCTGAGTCTGGTTGTATTATAGGGAATTACGAACTATTCATTTTGATTGGTTTAGTGTTACTTTTTGGTGATTATTCTCAGTCTAAACTATTTATAACTTTAAAATACCTATGATCTACTTGGATTTGTCAAACACATTGGGTTTTCTGAGTCTTCTTCTAAGGAAATGTTTCTTTTTTCAAGGAATATAGTGTCTATTTGTTAATATGCATCTTTATTGTCTAATAGACCTGAGACACAAAACAAACTTTTGAGAATAATGTTGATCATGATGCCATTAATTTTGCTGACACATTTCCGCTTATTCTTGCAATGAGGTCACTTTATGCCAAACAAACAGTATTGATCAAAGTGATAATCATTTGGCAACTTATTCTCTTAATTCGAATCTGGCTGATAAATGGTAATCACCAGGTTTTTCATAGAAACAAGATCGCGAATTTTCATGTTTTTGTCAGAGGGCTAGGAGGGAAAATGAAGCTGCACAAGTCTTAAATTATTATTTTGTGAAAATGAGGTTCTTTGAGAACATGGATGCTCTCCGAGATCTCCGCTGGTGATGAGTGGTCAAGATGTTATAAAATAGTTGTCCTTGGGTAATATCAAGAAAAAGTCTTAGTCTAGCCCATACAAATCAGTTGTCTAGTCATTTAGGAGTCAGTAAGACTTATCACAAGATCTTAGGTAATATTTTTATTGATCGAAAATATAAATTGATGTTTCTAAAAACTGTAACTCTTGTCATATTTGTTAAATGGTATGATAACCAAATCAGAAGATACATATGGCTGATCCGCAACCTCTTCATGCATGTAAATAAACGTTTTCGTAAATTGATGGCAGATTGTGTTGGCGTTATCCATTAGACTAAGTTAGGCAATCAAGTGTGCTTTTTTTTGTTTCCTGTCAGAGATCCTTGTCAAGAATAGGTATTATGGTTCTTATAATGTCTCAAAAAGAAATTAAGTTGCCTAAATTAAATGTTTATTCATGAATGGTAAAGTAGGACCAATTTTGTTATGTCAATATTTTATAGGAGCATGCCCAGTAAATTATTCCAGTAATTTAGTTCTCCCTGTTCCTCAACCTGCGTTTTAAATGTACATATGAAATCAGACTGTAATAACTTTGGAATGACCAAACATTGCACTTCGGAAAAAATGGTCGAGCTCTTCCGGAAACATTTGCATGTTGTGCCACAAGAGATGAGTGAATTAAATAAGCTATTGCAAGAATATGATCACCTGTTTCCAGATATTCTAATACGAACAAACAAAATGTACCATGACGTTGAAATTGTAGCATCTGCACCAATGAAACAACCCCCGTTTAGTTCGAATTCTTTGAAGCAAACCTGTTTAAAGAATGCAGTTCACTATTTGCTTGAAATTAACTTCAACGAACCAAGGAAAAGTAATTAGAGTTCAGCATGTGTTCAAGCTCTAAAACTAAATAATAATCTCCGTATATGTACCGATTACACAACGTAGAGTGTCACTAAGACATTCATTTCCAATAACCAGAATCTATGACAGAATGGACATAATAGGAAATGACAAGTACAGTACCATGTTTGACCTTTTGAAAGAATTCTGGCAAAATTCCAATTACGAAAAGAGCAATAACATCTTCAACATTCGTGACTACAGATGGACTTTGTCAGTTTAAAGTTATGCCATATGGGGAAAACTGTTATGTTCGTACTTTACGGAAGATTGATGAAAATGACAAAATCTGGAGAAGGCGATTGTGCCGTTTACATTGATGATGTCATACTCAAACGATGACAACGCCATTGCTTTCATTAATAAAATAACAAGCAAGAATCAAAAGATGTTAAGATTAAGTTTGATGGCACATCAAGAGAAACATGCTGCTTTAGTCTGTACACACGTCATATCATTCATTTTCCTATGCAATATTAATTATATGTACTTGTGAAACATATGTTAAGAACTCTTTTATGGAATACATCATTCTTTATCTATCTGATGTATATTACTTCTTAAGTTGTTTAGTTCATGACAATTTTAATGCTAAAAATTTCCCTATAATAGTATACACTATTAGTCATATATAATGAGCAAGATGGTTCATTTATACGTTTAGATCTTAAGTAGTACTGACAAGTGCAAATAAAAGTCACGTCATCTAACAAGGACATGTATTCTGGTAAAAAGTCAGACTGACCTTTATCATTGGTTTTTTAAACGTAAATTTTTTGATTTTGTTTACTGCAAAGTGATTTCGAAAACCACGTACATGATTCATTCAGGCCTTGAAATGCAATTACGATATATAACGTGTTAATTTACATTGTATATGATCTATTGCGTGAAATCTTACATTGTTGAAGGTACTGATGGTGTTGGAAGAGAAGCATTTAGTGGATTGATTCATGAGTCTAGTGTAATATCATTCGCTGTAATTTCAGTTATGTAACGTTAATTCAAAGACTATTTAGGATGTATGATATTTATAGTGATTTATTTACAAATATTCAATGACGATTTATAAGATAATTATTCTTCTACATTGTTGGTACATCAGTATAATACTCATCATCCATAAAACCTTTGGGAAGTCTTATGAATGCGTAGAACTATAAGAATGATAGGACGTTTAAGAATTTATTAGCTCATTTATTCTACTGGAATCTTTTAAATATTTAATTTATAATTTAGGAAAATAAATTAATATATTAAAATATAAATAAATTGTTCGTGATCTTGTTAAGGAGTTTAAGACCCTAGTGTCGTAACAGAACGTTTGAGTAATAAGCAGCAGAAAAGTGGTATTGCTTAAATATGTATATTACTCAATGTGTGGTGGTGGTACGAATTAATTTATTATGTACATTTACATTGATATTTAAAGTTCGTAACGGTTATTTACTTAGCAACATTTTCAGTACTAAATAACTTATTTATAGTAAATCTTGCTTTAGGATGAGTCATGTATCAAGTGCATTGATTCATGATAACGCATGTTCTGGTAAAAGTCAATGCTGTCATAATTTATGATTAGTTGGTGTTAGAACAGGTAATCTTGTGTACTGGTAAATACATTTTGTAGTGCAATCATGATTCATCGAAAACCTCGTATTGTATTCTGTCTATTGCATATTAGCGTTCTTTATAGAAAAATAATATTTTGAGGCTGACATTGTTAGTCGTACTATCAGTCTTGGATGAGTTATAGTGTGTGTGTGTGTTTACTCTGTGAAAAGTATACCTATGTTTAAAACATAGGGGCAGTCTTTAATTCATACGGTGACACTAGTTGTGTCACTTTATAAGCTTGAATGGTTTATATATGAAGATTCCTTCTGTGAAATTCATTTTAATTCTACTCGTCGATTTGGAGACGTCATTTGAAAGATTATCTTTGTTTATGTTAAATGATTTTCCCAATGTCAAAACTTTAAGTAAGGAAGCTGTTTTTCAAAATGGCTGAAGTGTCGTCAGCGGTTTTTGGGATGGTTTAATTCTTTGATATTTTATTTACAGGTATCCATAATTTATGCTAGATTATCATAATGTGCATGAATTGAGAAGTCGTTCATTCCATTATGTTCTCTGTCATTTTTGTTTTAAATTGGATTAGCTTTTGTTTGAGAAGGTATTGAAAAAATATCAATTGTTGACGGAAAACATAATACAGGTTTATATGGTATTATGGCAAGGTGAGTTAAACACAATGTGATATATGCAATTTAAATCAGCCTCTTAGCCACAAGTCCAAAGTACTGTTTACTGATGAAACATATGCAACTCGGATTTATTTGAAACTAAAGTTCTTTTGGGAACACACATATTGTTTCGATAGATATAATCAAATTGTTGAATATTGCATGATACGAATTGTTTGAAGTAGCTATTGGTTTGTTCCATTAATGTTCAACTTTTTTTCAAGTGTATGTTCTATTTTTAGCAATGTTCCATAGAAGCCTATGCAATGACAACGGGCTCAATTACATACAGTGTCGGTTGTATGGATAGAACGGTAAGTATAATATAAATTTAAACAGTTTCTATTTCTCAAATGTCATGAAATTTTACATCCAGTCTTAAAATAATCTCAAGTGCACTTATGTTCGTCAGGACAACCGTTCTGGTCTCACAGTTCTTTGATTCGGAAAAGACAGTAAAGCTAAAAATTCTGTTTGGTATAATCAAACCAGGACTTGATCCTAAGCGACGCAGTATAAATGCTACAATGTCATTTGGCAAAGCACGTTGCTATCGAGAGTACTTTTTTGGCGGAAAAAATACTGCCTTCCTATGTGCACGTGAATGTTCCGCTATGTATGTCAAAGATAATTATGATGGACTTTGCTCCCAATAAGACGTGAAATACCACCTAATATATACAAGTTCTCAACTTTTTGAGTTAATCAGGTTATTCAATAATATCAAGCGGACTCAAAACGATTCTAGCTGTGCATCCCGGGCCGTGCGTACAATGAAATCATGTTAGCAGAGCCATTATTCTTATGAACAAGATCTTGGATAGTGTATGCTTTATAAAGTGAGTTCTTTCTAAAATTGTTTACGCGACCTGCTACTCGGTGTTAAACAACACATACAGTGACAAAAAAAACATTTGACTGAAACGTGTAACAGCTACTAACTGTCGGTGAATGAATAAGTTCATGTGCACTTTTCGTTTCTAATCAACAATGCATTTGCTTATTCTATGGTTTGAGTGATGGGCGTGTAGATTTAATGTGCCTATACTTTAATCCATTTTTTATTATTAATTATACCAGTACTGCATATCCTATGGAACGTTGGTCTGACTCACAGAAGCAGAAATGTTTTGAAGAACTCATTTGTGAAACACAAACTAATCTGCTGAATTTAGAGATAAAGACATCGCAGACGTCTCAGTACTTGTCCGCGTTTGAGTCAGTTCTCAGGAATTCTTACTTACATGCAAACTGGACCATGCCCGTAGTAGTGTATCTAACCTGACCGTCCGATGAAAAGTATTAAAATATGAATATATAGAAGCTAAGCAACCAAACATCTGTCAGACATAAATAGTATCACTGATACATTATAGCTTAAACTAAGTATTTTGTTTCCTCTACCAATCCACTCTCTTCTATTGCCCAGGAGTCTTTCTCCTACTAATATATTACAGTATCGGACTATGTTACAACACCAAGATATATTAATGGCTGTATTATAATATCAAGCAAATGTAAAGTTATATTATAATAAGAGGGTCTAGTAGACTACCAGGATATATCTCAGTACCAGCCTGTTGTAAGGCCATTTGGTTGAGTGCAAGGCTCAACATCACCCTTAAAAGCTCCAGATCTTATTTGGGTATAGGGTAAAATTTGGATATGTGAAGATAAGGATTCTGGGAAGGTAAGTCAGGTTTGGAATATACTTACTTTTCAATGATTTTAACTTTAGTTATATTATAGTTTCATGCAGTGGATGATTTTGGACATGGAGTTCAAGCCTGAGATTCCACATCAATAGGTTTCAGAAATCAGTTGTTTGTTGTTTCCCATGTATGTTATCATCAGCTTCGTCCTCAATGTTAGTCCTTCTCATGCATCGCTGCTCTAAAACGGAGCAGATTTGTCTCATCAAATTGCACACAGGACATATATCTCATTGGATGTATTGTGCAAAGCTTCATGGGCTAAGTAAAGAACATAAAAATAATGTTACAATGCTAGATTGCACATAGTTGTCATGACGGGAGTAAAGAGTGCGATATACATTTATGAAAACAGCTTCTCATTTACTGTGTGCTTCTTCAGATACCATATACTTCGTAAGAAATGAACTTCGGTTATATATTAAACAAATGTTGGGAGTGTAACGTAACGTCGTTTAATATTATTCCGTAGCATATGCATTTCATCTGTACAACGGGAAAGATTAAAAATTATTTAATGAAAATTAAATGCGTGGTATCACCATACATAGACAAACAGTCGAACCTACAATTATATATTTGCAAATGATTCATATATCTAGACTACATATAGATTATATTATTACAATTTCATGCAGTGTTATAGACTTCTCTATTAATAAGGCCATTAGAATACAATGTATCAAACGGATGAATCCATAAACTCTCTTTAATCAGTCTTTTAATCTATAGGTACCTAATATTAAATGGCATGAAAGATAAATCACGCAAAGAAATTTTAATTGAATTAAACTGCTTTAAAACATTACTGGAGAAATGAAGATCCACAAAACTGATTTTTTACTTGAAAGCAATGATTATTAATTATCATATTACATCCAATAATTTTCTTTGAAATGGTACTACAGTCAAACATTTCTCGCTACAGCACCTCTTATATTCCCTCATGGGCGTCCGCACAGATAGAAACATATAATATATACTCCTTAACTGAATTTAAACCATTTTGTCTTTATAGGTGCTAGGCAACAGTTTTGAGGATACTTTGCACCCATCTTCAAAAATATGAAGCTATGAAAGCTAAATTTGTATAAAGCGATACGTTAGGTGCACATTCTTGCTTACGTTTTTGCGTTAGCTCAGGTTTTTGCACATTGTGTAAATAATGTTGCTAAGTGGTTTCATTTCAATGTATACTGCACTTTTGTTTTACATGTAGGTTACTGTTAGCTATATTTCAGGCCTAGGTGACTGATTAAATAAGATAATTTAAGTTTGTTTATCGCGCTCTGTTTATGGTAAATCATCCCGCTATATGAATTTGTATTAGTGTCACGTATGTCCCTGAATATGAAGTAACTGCGACCTATATTTTAATGTGTTAGGTTACTGTTTACGTTTCGGTCGTTACGATATAGCATACTGTAAATATACTGTTTTACATATATTCATATAACGTGATGAAGAAATATGCCATGATGAGCTCTACATTATAATCTAAATTATTGTCGTGTGTTTTGGATGCAGTTGAAGTTTGTTTAAGCTCTGTGCATACTAGAGTCATGCAGAGTGTTGACTTTATGTATCCAATTACGGCAAAACAAAGTCACTGTGATATTTAACGTTGTACTGGATTGATTGCGTTTTGACTAAATAACATTTTAGCACCCTGTAGATATAAAATGCTTGACCTAAAGTTATGAACGGTTCGTGCAAAGATGAGTGTTGTGAATGCTACACTCTTATTATTGAAGTAGGGTAATTACATCTATTTTGCATGATTCATTAACTTTGACAAACATGTGTGCTTTATTGTATTTTTAAGCCTTGTGTGCGCCATAATTATACAAATACGATGACACAATCATTTATATTGGTACCATACATTAACAACGAAAGCCTGGAGCTATAAACTACATTTCAAACTTTACTAACTTCAGTATTGTCATTTGCAGTTACCTTATGACCGCACCCTGTTTAAGTATTGCTAAATATAAATTCTTAAAAATTGGTGTTAAAAAGGAATCTTGCTTCAGTCGCATCTCAGAGGTATATCACTCAGACCTGTTTTCATTGCTTTTCTAAATACTCTGATTCAATCTAGTGGTTTTAAATGTGTTGGATGGCTAAATGAATTACAGATTACCTCCAAATTCAGTGGTGTCACCCACCGGTCATGAAGGACATCACTGCTACTTCACAAGCTGTGGAACAGATGGAAACTGGCACACATGATGTTTACCAGGAGGCGGTAGAAAGAATGATGTATGGTGCGGCTTTAGGTGGACTAGAGAAGAAAAAACCTGATTAGTCTCTCCGCTCCCTACTGCTCTGTGCGAAGAATGATTAGATGATCTCAAATTGCTCGCGTTGTCTATATCCGATTAGTGTGTCTGAGTATATCCTTTATTATACTTTGTCATCACTTCTCTTGGGGGTGCTTTTGTCGAGGCAAGCTGAGAACATATTTTGTACTGACAACTGCTGATCAGGCTGGTTTCGGATTTACCCCATACGTCTCCCAAATGTGAGTATGAACCAAAAGGAATGGATCTCAAAATCCCTACGTGGTATGATATGAGCGATTTAAAAGTATTAGTTCTAAGTTAAAGCAGGCTGTATTGCATTAGACATTGCATTATGGACAGCCCTATTAATGACTTTGGAGATGCCAGAGAAAGAAACCCAAGTGTGATTATTCTAGGCCTTTTCTGCCTAGATGTATATTGCGAGAGATGCCAAATCCAACAGAAAGGAAATATAACCATATTCCATACAAAGGTTGATGTAGTGTTGAAAAATTGTTTTTTTATACATATGGAACGATAGTGAAATTTTTGTCAGGGCTAGGCAATTGATAGGCAGTACTGAGCGATAAAGGGATTAAAGGTGACCGGAAGTTAAACTGAATAAAACGCCTATTTATTACCAGGATCGTTGCAAAGTCTGAAAGGTGTATGTACGTCTTCTTCACCAATATTAACATAATTCCTGAGTTTGAAGGTTATATTTGTAATCGGAGATGGAGCACATCCAGTTGGCGTTATGAGACAAAACACCACCCTCTATGTACTCTTAGAAACTGAATTCAATTCTTTCCGTGGTAGCATTGCAATTATTTGGAGACTCTAGGTATAAAAGGTTGTTGACTTGATGGTCAACTCTCTCCAATGGGTATACCTCGTGATATATTACGGCAAATACGACGCATTCTTCTCATGAATGCATTGCAGAAAACATTGCGCATTGGAAGGCTAGCAAAAGTTGTTTTGGGACATTTCAGACCGCCTATACATTAGATAATGGTCTGTTACGGCTGGCTAGATTTGAACTAAGGGCTGAATCAGGATGGCAAGGAAGGTTTGGATGGTTAACCTGAAGCACTTGTGAGCGTTGAACCAGTTTTGCATGTCCTGTTGGGTCGCTCATAAGACTAAAAAAGTCATTCGGGATGGAAACAAGTTCTTTGGTCCATTAAAGGAAGCCACGTCGCAATAGGGTATTTTCTCTGATGGTAAACAACGTTTTACAACTGAATGTGTACTGTTTCCAATGTGTGCGGACCGATGGACGGTTCAGTTGGGACGACAAATATCTCACAGCGTTCATTTTTGTTTGTCCAGAAGGCTGATGGGATGGTCAACAACTGGAATTGTAAGTAATTAGCCACAACATTGATGCTGGCCGGATCTGTGGGCAAAATCATAAACCCTTGTATACGACCGTGTTCGTTACTTTTATCTATGGCATGTCTGGGCGGTGAGATGGACTTATACTATGTGGGTTGCCTACCTTTGCCGGAAGCAACTTTGTCGTATTTCCTTGTTCAAATTATTGTTACCAAAACTGTGTGGATCGTATTAATCACCCTCGTTACAAGATTAATCATAACAACAGGCAGCAGTATATATCCCGTACTAAGTAATTTAAAACATGCAGAGGTGGTGCCATTCCTGGTCACCCGGCTGAACAAGATATCGAGTGAGATTAAAACTGTAAACTTAGAATGTCTTGATCCCATTATCTGAATTGATATATTTGTCCTAGCCCTTGAACAGTGCTTTAACAATATTGGATCATTAAAGGTTTCTGACGATGAGCATACTAGGCAGGTATGATTGTTTTTCGCAAACGTAAAACGCCTGCATTTTTTCTATATTATTAGCCAAATGACTATCTGACAATTATAAAGAAAAAGAACATCATGTGTAAATTTAGTGTGATATATTGGCTATCGAATATCAAATCAACAATAGTCTGCAAATTGGAAAATCAGAAACAGTTACCGGTCAGATTCACAAGTAAAGGACGAAGGAAATTAAATATATACTGATGATATTATGAACATAAAAATAAAGTGATAGATGCTTTTAGAGGTAAATATGATAAAACGAAGACATGTATTGGGATACTATGCAGCTGTAATATGGCGTCACCGGTTTAACAAATGACATATGGCGATAACAAATTCGCTATTCGGTATGGGTATACAAGCATACCGAGAGCAGCCAAGCGAGTTAAGGGTTATGAATTATTTCCATGTCTCTCTACAACGTATAGATAAATAGACTCTTCCACTTGTATGTTGGGGTTGTATTTAGCATGCAGCTGACGTTATTCAAAACATATGTGTAACTTATTTGACGGAAAAAACATATACGTGACAGCAATGAGTTTATGAAACATTTAATACGTTACATTTATCAATGTTGTCTTGACTTTCAGTTCTTCGTTACATCCTGTAAAATCTGATTATTGTTCCAGAAATGTGCGGCTGTTGGAAGAAAAAGAGCTCATCCCAACATCACTGTCTTCGAGGAGATTCAGCTGAAAGATGGGTTTGCCAAAATTCCTGAGGAACAATGGGATCAGAGTCAAAGAGATATGTTAGTATGTGCTGAATGCTGTGATACAGAATTATGTAATGTCAAAGGATGTGGCGAGCAAGGTGAGAAATGTCTATCTGTTATAACAAAGTACTTGCATGTCATATATGAAATGTTGAATCAATTTTATACGCCTTTGATAATAGTGTATAAAGGAGTCAATTGGACATTAATCTACAGCTAAAGAATACAACCAAAATGTGTTCTCATCTTTTAAAGAATGAGAATGCATCCCTATTATATCCCGACTCAAGAGTAGATGAATGGTGATAAATCGGCGTTTGTTTGATAAATGTGACTATCAGTGAGCGAAGGCTAAAACAATCCCCAAGCTAGTCTGAAGTGAATGCAATTAAGAAATACAACAGAGCTTTCCCTGCTTATTACCAGTTGAGCAAAATAACTAATTTGTCACAACGAATAAATACGTATCAGTCTGAAAGTCTCAATGTATCCCTACGTTATATGAAAATACGTTCTTTTCATCTACTAGAGAAAACAAGCACATGTGGTTTGTGCATATAATTTTAGCTACTTCTTAAGTTGAGCATTGTAAGTAACCTTTCAATGTGCGCTCATTTAAATAATTGATTTCAAACTGGATCTGATATTATTTGCTTCCAAAAAGTTGTCAACATTGAATGCACGCACTGAGATAATTAATTTTGCTGGTGTTGATAGGTTTGCCACCATACAGTGGACCAATATGTTATGGATGCCAGCAAGAGCGGTATTCAGATCGATGTAACAAGATTATATTATGTGATAGAGACTACGTAAGTAATCGTCTCTTTGACCAAAATGTATATTCATATCTAATGTATCTATTTGCATTAAAACGCAATATGCGTTAGGCATGGGCAATAAGACCATAACGTCAATACCAACAAATAGTCTGCAGCTATGTATGAAGAGAATTACACCAAACAATACATATGTAATATGAATTTATGTAAGGAAATTAATGTGTTAAATAGATAATCATAATTTCCCAACATAATACTAGTAAATCTGTGGCAATTTGACTCTTAACGGGATGTATTTTGTCTCGCACCAACAACATTATGTAAGAAATCTTTTCATTAAGAAATGAAGGAGTTTATCCAAATATTCTCCATATCAAGTAGATAAAATAAAATTTAAATTTTAACTTAAATTTTATATCATGAACCATTGAATCTTTAAATAACTACAAATGAGAATTAAATAAGTGCATGATTTAAAAACTAAATTGTAAATGATTTATTTGCATGCTTTGTTTATCTAGGCGTGCCATCTTTCAACCATGAGAATAGGAGTGGATCTAGTTTATAATAGTGGTTGTAGACACACACAAGTAAGTTTTATTCTTATAATTCCAGGTATGTGCTCTTTGTACATTTGCTATATGTGTATTATTAACATATAATCCTTTTGTAATCGTTTATGTAATTGCCTTGTGAGCCATGACATAGAATTTGAATTGACCCGAACATCTTTCTCTCCAGTATTAAACCAATACACATTACCGTTCATTAATTTCAATGCAAGGTATGTCATAATTAATGTAACCTTGTTCTGTTGAACGCATATGAATTATATTTGATGGTATTTTCATTCTCCTGTCGAATAGCTTGTTTAAATATATATATATATATA
>QKMX01053785.1:0-10739 GCA_003401595.1 Venustaconcha ellipsiformis
ACTTAACAATATACTCTGATTCTTATATCACATACGACATGTCATTGAACTCTTAAAATTTATCATCGCATAACTACGTTTTGCTATAACTCTCATCTTCTCTTTCCTAAACATACAATAAAGTAAAATTAACAGTAAGACCTTTCTCAAATAACTGCAATAGAGACTGGTTTAATGTTTATTGGGGTGGGTGGGTTGAGCTGGGATATTTTTCATACTTGTAGCGTAATTTATGTCATCTAATATACTGGATATAACAACTTTATTTTGTTCTAATCAGATAACAAATTTGTTTAAAAGTATTTAAGTACCATACATTTTTAATAAACAAATCTCTTGACCTTTCATTGAGAATTAGATGGTCAGTCCCTTAGCATACTCAAGTTCTTATAAACCTGTTTTTATTGCGTGGTACATGGTTTTGATTTATTATGAGATGAAATGCCATGATTCAAAGTGAACAGATCACATAGTATTAAAGCATTTATGGAAACTTATTGGTCATTATTACTGTATTTGGCCCACATGACTTCAGAAAAGCACATCAGAAATTGTACATAACATTACTTTTAACTAAAAAGAGTTACTTAATGACAGTTGTGAACTTACAAATAGGTAAATTATTTATTGAGCTGGCACTTAAATTGGCATTTTAATTTTTGTTTAGTGTCTAAAATAAAATTGAAAAGCATTTCCAAATTAGTTTGAAACAACTCTAATTCAATTATTTCAGAGAACATGCGCCGGTTTGGGTCTATGCAAACACTAGTGATGTTATAGATGAGTAACTTCAATTTTAGAACATGTTCAGGAGGGTTACTAGTAATTCAAACCAAATGGCAATCTTTTGGAATCTGTCAATATTTGGTAATGTTTTGATAACTAACAAAAATTAAACTATTTTTTTATAGTAGGAAATGATCAACTACTTATCTTAATTTGTGATTACAATAATTCCTATAATTAATACAGGTTCTACTGTGCTTATGCTAAATCAAATGGATAAAATTCATGGAAAATGACCAGGAAAGACACATACATCTCCTAAAACATCGCTACATTTGGAAATGAGTCCATGTATGTCTTTAATGATGATAATTCTACATCCTATTAATTAGCAGTCATTTAATTGCCAATCAACTATTAAAAACGTTCCTGTTAATGTTGTAGTCTGTTTTCATTGGCACAATTGATATCAATGCCTACCATGGCTTCCGTATATTTTGCTTGGGGTAACAACACTGTAAATACTATCATGATTTATGGGAGAATTTGCAAAACCTTAACTGCAATAATTCTCAAAATCACAAGTTGAATTCATTACTGCAATTCCTTACAAAAACCAAATTTATGCTTTTGTGGTGGATTAGTTGCAAACATCACCTGGTAGAATGACCACTGAATTGACATGAATACCGATCATAATCACTGTGATCAGCAATCAGTAACAGTGATGGGCATAATTCATTGTGATGTTTATTTTGATTACAACTAAATCACCACCAAATACCTGTATTGGGATATTGTTATAATCAACATTAATATTTACCAGTCATGTACTCTTGAAGGATGGAGTTATAATCATCATTAACACAAATCACTTACTTACATTTAGTGTGATGTTGTTTTAATCAACATGAATATCCAAAAGTAATGTTATTTTGATTAATATAAATACCCATTAGAGTGACCTAATGTTGGTGGGTTGGTGTTGTAACCAACTTGAGGATTATCAAAGTCTAACACGTATTATTTTTCTCTTGTTGGTGTGCTGACAGTGTTTCTTAATGATAACTATAATCTATTGGCGTTCTCTGCAGCTGTAGATATCTCTCACAATTATTGCAAAATATGACCGCTGAATCCTCGTTGTCCATGAGGGTTGCAAACTACTTAAGGCAATACTCAGCAACTTCTCATTTCCTCCAAAATTAAACTGTTTTACCACCAAACCAGTAATTATTGGCATTTTGTTTGCTGTAACTACTGAAGCAGCGTCTGGTTTCCGTGCTAACTGCTTTCAGTACTGACTGATAAAATCTCGTCATACACTATGTAATATACATGATAGGTATATGGTACTAGGGATTACATATGAATTGCCCTTATATAAGCATGATTCACACAAAACAGAAATACCGTCCTTCCAATTTACCTGCCAAACTTTAGGTGTCGAAGGGCCAGTAACCTGGCACAAACAATAGGAACAATGAATTTTCTGCACCTGGAGTCTTCTTTTTCCAACGAAGGCTCAATGTTCATTGCATTTACATTTGAAAAGATCATAGATCCTAAGTTCCAAAAGGATATCCACTGTTCGTTTGTTTAAGTTGAAGAACGGTTCCTTAAAGCTTTAAAAGTGATACAAAATGATACAAAAATATATAATGACTCGTTGTTTATTATTTTTAACAGATACATCTGTTAACAATTCCCAGTGTTGCCAAAGAAGACACAATGTTCAGTATGTTTTTGGTTTTGAATTCGTGGTTTGGGTATCAGATCTTGTAATTTGCAAAAGAGATTAGTTGTTTCTTGTGTCTCGAAAGTATTGGGTTGGGTAACAGATCCTATTATTCCAGTGAAGGCTAACTTTACACCGCGTGTTTTAACTTACAAACTGGGTATCAGAGATTATTATTCCAAAACAAAACTCATTGTTCATTGCATCTTAAAATCCAGATGTGCTTAACACTTAGAAATTGATATCGTGAATTTACAGCACAATAGGAAAGAAAATGCTAGATAACTGTGTAAACCAAAGAAGACAATGCAGTCATCGTATTTACAGCCATGATTTTCACTTCATAACTCTTAGGAAGTAAAATAAATTCCTTCACCTTTTCTCAACGAGACGTAATACCTCTTCAAACACTTGCTGGTGTATAACCAATTGTAAGTCCTAGAAAAAATTTATAAAATATTCATGACTGAGATGGCTAAATTTAATCAAATGGTACATAATTGTCAGTAATAATCTAGCTAAATGGTAACCGCATTTTATGTCAAGAACTAGGTGTTACGTATGCAAAAAATGTTATAAATTAATTAAATTAATATACAAAAGTTGAAACTGTTCTTTTTTCAAGTACAATTAACAAGTGAAAGATCAGTGTTAACTCTTTAATGGATTAACAGGTAAAAAAGTTATGAAATAAACATTTCTAACAAAATGCTCTTTGGGTATTTCCATTTTTTATTGTTCGCACAATTGAGCGTGTTTTTTGATTTACTGCCACCATAATGTTCACTTTTTTATTGAGAGTGGTCATGTTGAAGTTACAGAGAAATTGCAACTATACAAATTTAAAATCATGCTTTCATCATTAAAACAAAATACTAAAATACTAACGTATGTTTCCCAATGTCTGGAATCTAACGATTCATTCTTTGATAATGTGCAATGTTATGCCAATCTCAAGTTCCCGGACCTTTTTTTGACTTTCACAAGTACATTTATAAACCAAATTCATTATAAAATTCTTAAAAAGAAAGCAGTCAATGAATTTATGGTAAGGTTTCCAAATTTTATCAGTTTGTTTAATCTCAGAATGTTGGCTTTGAAACTTATAAAATACTGTCATCAGATGTAAAAATAGCTGTCACTGACTATATTTTTTGCATGATACCTAGCCATGATATCCTGAAGTCAGAAAATGAATTTGATTTTTACCAACTGACAGATAAAATAGATTTATATATTTGTCTTGCTGCAGTTATATTTGTGTAAACAATATTTTCTGCATGGGATTTGTCCTCAATTAACATGGAAAATAGCATAAACAGTTATAAATTAGTTAATTTAAATTTACTTGGTATTTTTCTTGAAATTCATGTGAAAATGAATCTAGTTTCACAAATGATTATGTTTATGTTTACAATTTTCCAGATTCTATTCTTGCTAGATAACCAATATTTTTGTTTATGTCCTCTGTTGCATGCTCTTTGGACTATGACACTACATCAAGGTATGATTTTATAACAGTATTAAATAGTATCACGTTTTGATACTGCATCTACGACGATTTCTTAACAGGCTTCATCAAAGATTACAAAGCAGTAATCACTTAAGCACATAAGTTATACTTAGTATTAATTCATCATGGATGATTTCATAACAGTATTTCTACCGACACAAAAGATGAATGCTGTCACATACAATCAGAGTCGATAAAAAATATCCTAGTATTGACACAGTGGAAGACTGTATGATTTGGACATGTACCTCACTGATACCAGTTAACGGAGTGATAAATTGTAAGTGAGCATAACAATTTTTGCTGAACTTCTGAATGCCCATTTATTATCATTAGAAATGAAAGGGAAGTGTAAAAGATGATCCTGTTAACTTTAATTGTATCAATCAGAGATAATTTAATACGATAGTGTGAGCAACATACGACACACAAATTTAAATTCCTCAAATTGAGAATATTAATAAAATAACACTAAACAACAACGGTATGTAAATCATTTGTCAATTTAAATGTCAAGCTGTTGTTTGTCCACTCACGTCCTCTAATTTGCTTAATAATTATGTGTGAAAAAGAGAAAAAATGTCACACTGTTCCACCTTTGACCAAATTAATAGCAACGGTGTTTAGATACTGTTTCTAATGTTTAATATACCAGGATTGGTTCTCAAAATTACAAAATGAGTTGCATTTGTTTAAATAATATACGCAGTAAGACTGATTCTCACAATCACAAAGTGAGTTGCATTATTTTGAATGATAAATACAGTAACACTGGTTCTCACAATCACAAAGTGAGTTGTATATTCTGAATACTACTGTAAAGACCGAAAGACAAAGATCCAGGTACAATACATCTTTCACCCCATAAAGGTATTTTGTATGCTGTACCTATGACTATCTCAGTTCAAGTGAAAATAATTTACTTCAAGTGAAAGTAATTTACCTCTAACCAGTTCTTTTGAGGCAACATGTGCAGCTATTAAAAAAAATGACGAGTGTGTGGAGCTTTGATATATAATATAAATTTTATGACATCAAATTATGTACCTTTTTATTTTCAATAAGAGGCAATTTTAAAGCACTCACTAGTTTTGGTGTGATGTGAATTATATTTAACTGTTTGATGGAAACTGGGTAAAGAATTTTTCGTAAGGTCTGATGATCTACTGGGTGAAAGTGATTTTTAAGAATTCAAGATAAATCTATTTATGATATTCGTTAGCTATAATAGTTTTTTATTATCTCCTGTAGTGCACATATTTTAAGATTTGCATTAGAGACAATATGTTTATGACAGCCATCATGGTGGCCATATTTGTGTGCGACTGGTATAATCTACATTTAAGAGCGACAAGGTATGACGACTCCAATGGGGAAAACCTCATGTCGTCATAGCTATCCTTTCACTTTTATGACGAGATAAAAGATATTTTCAAGATGGTCACTATGATGGAAATAATTGACATGTAATATGAATTTTAGAGGTAAATTATTTTCACTATGAAGTTCATTCATTATCATTTTGATTTTATTATCAACTAGATACCATATATACACCTGTTGTGAAAAGCGTCAGTCAAAATGACTAAAGTAAACGAAAATAATGAATGAATATAGTCTAGATGGTTACCATGGTGGCCTTAATGGATACCAAATCAGCATCCTATTAATTTAGGATCTAAAGGTCATTATAATGTCTTCTGGTGCCGATATGGAGAAGAAGTGATAGCAAGATTTTCAAGATGGTCGATGTCATTGCTATATTATTAAGTAGATCAGCAATGCTTTTATTTAGAACTAACTGACATATTAAACTGTCTTCTAATAAAAACTCCACATCAATATGACACTGTCCAGAAGGAATGGCAATGATAATATTATCAAGAGGGATAAAATGTCCATACTGAATGCCTGATAAACACCAGTTTCACTTAGAATTTGTTATAGAGCTTATTTTTCCTAGACGAAACGGCTACATATGACAGGCAATATAACTTGGTGGAGGAAGAACACAGAAATACCGCAGTAAGAACCACCAACCAAAGGGAAGCTACTGGCACCTTTTTAACATACCTACATTGGCTGAGTCTGAATATTGAACCAATGTGGAGAGATGTAAGATGACAGTGATCGGTAAAGAATGGCACTTAAGACAGCTTGACCACCCAATGCACTAGTCTTCATTCCGAAACAATTATATATCATCAGAAGTCTTATGGCGTAAACCCCATTTTGGAAGCTGTGGGACCATATTAGCTACTCTAATAACACTATTTTCATTAAGATCCGAGCAATAAGAAAACGTTTAAGTTTTATGGTAATACTCCAAGTTGTTGTTTAACATGAGCAGCGATAATAAACTTGTGTGAAATGAGACGGCAGACGATGGTCAAATCACACCATCCCACAATCTCTTCAGTCTAAGGCTTCATGAACTAATATGAATAAAATCATTTTATTTTCTCTTTCACATCCACACAAATGGCTACTAGACTATTTCATCCTTTGTACGAGATAATGTCAATAAATATGTCAGACATGCGTCCAAGTCATGTGGTAATTCACAAGAGACTGTCATAAATGAATTCAAATATAATGCATTTCTTTTTCAACATAACAACCTGATGTGAAACACAAACACCAAACACTAACAAAGCCTGTTGTTACTTATCACTAACAGTGATTAATTAGTACCAAATTGCATTTTCTTACTGTTTTATCTTGACACCATATTTCATCATCCAGATCATGCATGACCTTGAACGTATCTCTACCTCTCCCTATGCAGTTTTACTATCTGACATGATGAATGAATTTGATGACCAAACTCCTACAACTTCAGTAATATTTATTGATAAAGACATTTTTTAGCTGCATTTTTGTTCTCCTCAAGACATAAGAGAATGGTGGCTGAGCTCTCAGACTTCAGGAAAATCAAGAAAATACCAGATGTCCTAGACCGAAATAAATATATTATAAACATACAAATTATAAATGACACTGTCATGTGTATGCTCAGGAAATCTGATAAATGTGCTTACGACGACAGTTAAGAAGTCTCGCTCAAGTCTCATGCTGTGGCCCATTGATCGTTAAATACCTCATCATCAATTTCTCCTCATAGATAATCCTATGAAGCTATCATCTGAAACTGAGGTATATCACAACTTTGTTTCATTAGACATATGACATACAATTTTAATGTTTTAGCATCTTTAAAAAGGGGAAGTGAAAACTAATTTTGACATGTAGTATATATTTCTTCATAGATCAAGTCAGACAAGCAATCTGCACATATCAAGATTTGTCATATCACAATATACTGGCCAATATAAGGCTATGCAATTTATTAAGATCAATAAGTAGCATAAACAACACGTACCCTGATTTGCAGGTACATCAAAGATCATCGTGTATGATGTTTGCAGTTGGACTCTGTTTATACAAAAGCATAGAGTATATATCATTATCCTAACAATTGTGACCTGGGTAATATGGTCATAAAATTCGATTTTAGCAAATATATTATGTGTACAGATTATAACAGTTACCAGTTTGCAATATATTTCAGTTTTCTTGGCTAGTCAGTCTAGGGAACTACGTACTCGCTGCTAGTTGTGCTAGTGCATTCATGTAATTTTGGCTTGGGCAAGAGAATCGTTGTGCTTTTGGCTAGTCAGATAAAGACATTCTTGTCCTCTTAATTAATTGGGCTATGGAATTGTTGTGCTCTTGGATAGTTAAGCAAGGAAATTCTTGTCCCCTTGACTAGCTGGCCTATGGAATTATTCTATTGCATAGCTATGTTTGGAAACTGTATTCTTGGCTTTGTCGGTCTTGGGTATTAGTCATATTGGCATGTTGGGAATGGGACTTTCTGTCTTGTTCCCTAGATGAAGGAATTGGTGTATTCTTGGCTAATTGGGCAATATTAATGTTATCCTATTAAATATCTTCTTGGCTAATTGGGAAATAGTAATGTTATCCTATTAAATATCTTCTTGGCTAATTGGGCGATAGTAAAATTATCCTATTAAATAGCTGGGCTATGGTATAATTGTCAATTATAAGTTATAGGATCACACGTTTAATGGCCCAAAACAAATTGTGTGGCTGGCAGGCTTACAAACTTATTTACATTGGCAATTTTGTCTTTTAAATACAAATGTTTCATTCTTAAAAATAACATTATATTTACTTCTGTATGCCAAGAAAAAAAATTGTTTGGAAGTAAAATATTTTTCTTTAAAATACTTACCAATAATACGTAGAGAGTACTGCTATGTGTATCTAATTGTATTGTTTGATTAATCCTTGTCATAACTGAATGTAGTAGTTAGGGACAACAGGATTATTGTTTTGTTTTGTATATACGACTTTAATCATATCTAAGTCGTGTCTATGAGTCGATTATATTTTGAAGATCATTTGCTTCTGTAGGTATATATAATTAACTGGATTTGAGTTCAGGACATTGGTCTTCCCCTTGTGAATACCTGGTCTACAAGTTTTGCCATGTCTTGTCTAAAGATTCAAACACAAATGACCTGATCTTGCAGACAACTTATAACGTCCTAGAAATGAAAGTTTGTTCTTCACTTAGGTCCTAACTTTGTATCTTATGTTTTAATATTAAGGTTTTTAAATTTGGAAATGCTCATGTCTATCTTAACATCTGCAGTAGAATCACATTTTTAACTGCATTCACCAGTATTCCATGTCATTTATATACCCGTGCATTCACGATTGGAATTAATTCGGAACACCACTGGACTTCATTCAGAATACACAATGCATTAGGACTTGCGATAGTACTTTTAGGAGAATTTGAAAATTAATGCACAATACTAGATCCTTTTGCTCTTGAAAAATGAAATTATTTATTTACTTTTACAGTAAACTTGTTGCTCGTTGTATCTAGCTTAAGAGCATAACAATGCATTCACCATACTGCCTATCAAATTCAACAACCTGGAGCAATGTATTTCTGGCTTGTTATAGTAGAAAAACTACTTAAATGTCATCTAACTGCTGACATGGCTTGTATGGAGTCATGGGTGCCAAATTCCATTTATAATTATTACTATAAGTATGGTGATGCATTATATTCCAGAGATACAAGACACAGATTTTTGTTAGCTTATTCTTAAGCCAAATTATGGTTCCAATTTAAATCCCCTAATTCTGCCCCACCACCATCCTTACATTTTGACATGAAAACTTCTAAATCACAGGAAGAAGCTGGAGATTCAGATAGAAACTAAAACTAAATCTTAGTTATAATTACAAACTTGCAGATATATGTTGATACAAAAGTAACATGAGAAAACAGTATAGTCATACTGAGGTTACTCTGAAATGGATACAATGAATTAAGATAAACGCTTGAGAAAATTATAGAAATGATCATTTAATACAAAAAGCTTACAAATACCACTTTTTCCCAATTTCTGAGATGTGCAGATAATGCTTTCTAAATTGAAGGAGTGCTGAGATGAAATGTCATGCTTTATATAACAAAAGATTTTCAATTAGGATGGCACGTATAAGTTTATCATTGGTTTGCAAAGCATATCACAGGTAATGATGCTAAAGATTACTTATAGGTTTTTAGAACATTGGGCAGGTAATTATGATGGTACATCTTAGATTATCATAGACTTATAAACCACTAGGCAGGTAAATGTGATGGTACAGACTATTATATCATAGGCCCGTAAACCATAAGATAGTTAAATTATAATGGTACACATTACATTATTATAGACTTCTAAACTACAGAACCTGTAATTATACAGATTAGTTCACCATTGTCTTCATAACCATTGTAATTATGATGGCACAGTTTGCTTACCATAGGCTTGTACACTATAGGACAGGTAACTGTGATGGTACAGAGTAGTTTATTTTATCATTGGCTTGTAAGACATTGTGCAGATATTTATGAGGGCACAGACCAGATTTATAATTGACATATAAACCATTGGACAGCTAATTATAATGGTACATATTAGAATATAATTGGATTGAGACCATAGGACAGGTAATTATGATGGCAGAGAGCAGTTCATCACATGTGACGACCATAAAGCACGTTATAACAAAACGGTCCGGGTCCATTAAACATGCCTAATGTTCCATACCATGTTGACACAAACCAAAATTAATTTACAGAGGAAAACGATGCATGCACCAAAATATGGATCGATGTGGGGGTAATAAAATGGACAAACAAATACATTCTTCATTGGCATTTATCATCCTAAATCAACTCATTAAATGGTAAATGATGTACTGATAACATAGACATTTGAAATACAATTGTTTACGTATTCAGTGACTCCATCTAAAGTTCTACTAAAACAAAGCCATATAAAGCCTGACCATTTTTTGCGACATCAACAGAGAAGACTGCAATGTATTTATTGTGTAAAAGATAATGATGATTAAGTGAGACCAATCAGCTAGAAATAACCGTTTTTTGTTTAAAAATAATTTGATAAAACATGAATTAAAATAACATATAATTGTTTTTCTTTTCAAGTTACCAAACATATGTTGAAAATCATTTTACTTAAATGGAATTTCTTCAGTATGAATCCTCATGTACTGTTTTTAATTTTCACTCTGATGACTAAACATTTTTCACATAATCCACACTTTAATGGTTTTTCTCCAGTGTGAATATTCATTTTAGTTTTCAAAAGTCCACTCCGATTAGGCATTTTATCACACACTTCACACTTAAATGGTTTTTCTCCA
>QKMX01053791.1:0-10612 GCA_003401595.1 Venustaconcha ellipsiformis
ATATATATATATATATATGCAATTGTAATATCAGCTTTTGAACGCAGACTTGCAAGAAGGTCAATACTAAAGGTTAAAGTCATGGGGTCAACAACCCTGTCAAGATAGATGATGAATACTATCTGTATATCCTTAGAAACCTTGGGCTGCAGTGTATTTATAGAATGAACCAACATGATCCATTGGCTGATTTAACATGCGATCAGGGGTGAGAGGGGAGAGAGATGGGCAGCCTAGTCAGTAAGAAGTCATGGGGTCAGCCGCCTTGACAGTGGAGACGATAATTATATAACAACATGCAGGATTATTGAGCTTATTTAAAGATGGGACAGGCATTAGCCAGTGTCAGATTTACCCGAGGGAAGGGTTGGGCGATGGAGGGTTGAGGGGTTTTGTTTCCATTGTTTGAGGGTGGGAGAAAAAATAAGTCTGTTTGGTTTAATTTTGCAAATGTTGATAAGTGTCAGGAAAAAGTTCCAGATGCCAATTAATGAGTTCATATAGTAACTGAATTTAATTATTGAACATATCATGTGTTGAATTTTTTTATTTCTTAACCTAAATTTCAACGACTACATAACTCTTCAGTCATTTGAGACAAAGTTACATTATGGAATAATTGGTTGGTTAGCCAAAATATATTTGTCAGACAGTCCGATTAGTCAAGTAGACTCTTCTTACCCCGAATTCTTCTACATACTGGTATCTTTTCGTGTGTACGCTATAACGACCAGTCTAAAATCACATTGTGACATGAGATCATGGTGAATGTTAGAGAAACACGATAAAGCTTATCTTCTCAAGTTACCCTTTTGATATGTAAAGTTGACAAAAATATATTGTGATAAATATTTGGCGGTTTGTATTGGTAACACGATGCTAAGCAATGGCGTCACCTGTTACATTTGCAACATCCAATGTACCTTTACGATGAACTTTACTGTTAGACCTGCCGACTTTTGGGACACTTTTTATTGCTGGATTTTATTTACAAGCTTTTATTGGTAATTTAACCAATCCCTATCAAATATTATTTCTCCTTACCATAATATGCAATTAACAGAGCAAAAGTACCACTTGATTGTGCAAATTTACATGTGTTAAATGCAGATGTTTATGATTTTTGGTAGCTATAGTTGTTGCTAGTGATTCATAATATGGTTAATATATGGTCATGTTTCAGATTCAGATGTTATCGGAGTGGTTCAAATTGAAACAATTTGGATTTTAAAAATGCTCGAAGTCTAAATATTTGTAATGCTGTGTTATTCAGTTCAAGTCGTATGCGAACCTTTGAAAAACTCAATATCATCAAGTAAAATACCTGGAAAAAGCTGGAAAGTTAGAGTCTGGCCTGAAACAAATAGTTCGATCTATACAGATCCTCAAGCACACTATAACACTACAATACATGTAAGAAAACATTTTCGAGAAAATATAAATTACTATTCTCTGCGACACCATGTGGCATTGAGCACAACGATCTCATATGTGCATTAAAATGTCAACAATCATTAGTGGATGATTATATTTCAGAGAACTGAATTCAAGATCTAACGATTTGTGTGACAATGTGGATATTTATGCGATGGCACTGGAAAAGGAGATCGAAGAACTGGACAACGAAATCTCACAACTAAATGGTATCACAAGAAAAGCAAAATATGTCAGGTAAGTTATTTGGCCTGTGTGGGTCTATATAACAGAGGGTAGGAGAGTATACTGCACAGCAGATTACAATTAATAATCAAAACGATCATATTAATGAGTTTAAACAAAACATGTTGATGTAATTTCCAAGTTATCACGCATAGTAAGATGCATAGCACTAGTGACACATATTGATAAAATATTTTATGATATTTTCGTGATAGTAAGATGTATATTAATCATGACATAACGTATTCGTGATAATAAGTGAACGGGACCCATAATAGATTTATGATGTATGTTAGAGGAATCCTTTTTACCATAGTAAGTAAGTCAGTATTTGCAAGGGTTAGGAAATATTAGGTTTGGACCAACTCGATTGAATGCTGTAAGCTCATATATTCTTGATTCCCTGTGTACATGGGATCACAGTTTAATTTCCATGAAAATTCTTCAAGTAGTGCTTATAATTTAATTAACCATTCGTTAAGATGGATCATGACCAATATCCACATAAAGATATTCTTAGAAGTACCATTAACTTTAGTAATGTACTGGTATTTATTCTCAGTAATCTATGAGGGATATACCAATCATTCTTTTCAAACACTTTCTGTGTGTAATTTTGCAGCAATAACGCTGACAGGTTGGACATTGAATTAAACTGTTTCACAGAGCAGTACTTAAAGGCAGCAGCGTCGTGGTGATTTATTAGTTTTAAGGACATAAGAGCAGAAAGCAGAGGAGAGCACCTTATGTTTTTTGAACATGTTTAATTCCCCTGTCAAGGGAAGTAATATGAGTGCTAAGGCTATTTATTGAAGGACTGTCAGCTTTTTCAATTTTTGAGCGTATTGTTTGTTGTCTGAATTGTAGATATATATGGACAGTGTAAAATTTGTATAGGTATTGTTGGTAAATTATGTGGTTAAAAAAGCTGCAATTATTCTCAACTCATCAGATTGTGAGCAAAATTGTGAGGGAATTGTAAGTTCAATAGAACATGAAAGATGCATGTCTATCTCTATACATTCTCAAGAGGCTAGTCACTTTTTATCAGCAGTTGTTACAACTGATACGTATGGTGAAAAAACAAAGACTAGGCATATACTGGTAGATTTAGCAATGCTCCTTTAGTTCAGTCGTACACTTGATATTTCAATTCTGATCCTGATATCCCTGCTCCAAACATGGTACTTAATATTTATCTTGGATGCAAACGTTCACTGTATATCGTCCATACCTTCACAAAAACTTTCACATACCATATATATTCGCACACGCGTTGAATTCAAACTATATACACCACTGATCTCTCCCAGCATAATGCGCCATTTGATCCTGAGCCAATGCAGTTTGGTAGTAGTAATCTATAGAAGAAACAACAGAGACCATAATCTTGCAACGCCTTACGTGCTGGCAAATTAGGGTTTACGTTGTTTGTAGTTGAGATTAACGTATAATTTGATTACATATGTTATTTTAACCATCCATTATTGGTAAAATATCCCCAAGGCAGCTTGTTAATCTGCTCATTTCTTGGATGGGCCCTACTTATTAGAAGCGTGGATTAAATTGTAAAGAGAAAAAGATGAGATCAAATTTCAGCGTTCTTTTTTGTCAAGATGATTATCATGAATCTTGAAGTGCGATTAGATTTGAGACTTTGGTCTCAAGTTTGAGTGAGATCTTATGGCTTGTTTACCCATTTAGTTTTTTGTACCATGCATTTTGGTCATATGGCTCTTTAAATAAGTACATTATAAGCTATAATTGTAATTAATTCTAACATCTAGGTGTACATATATTAAATAATTTGCAAGTACAAACATGTGCAACTATTTAGTTAAATGCCACTAGAAATGGTACTAATTTTAGTTTCTTAAGCATCCAAAACACTCGCGTTGCAATTGAACATTAGTTTTAAAATTGAAGTTATTCACCATTTACATTAGTGACCACTGCGGTCTGAGTACATGACCTCTGGTTTGAATACATGATCACTGGTTTGAATACATGACCACAGCGCTGTGGAGATATAAGTCATTGAGATATCGTGTTCATTTGCTAAGGTTATTTCAACAGAAATGTTTAAGAATTTGTAACTTTTATGGCAGTTTTAGAAACAAACAGCAAACAATGTGGTTGTTACAGTAGCAATGTATGAAACAATTTTACCTATTAGCAATGACTGAAATTTAAACTACGAATGCATGGCCAAATACAAGTTTATTGACCAAAATGGGAACATGTACTTCAAGCCACGTTAACGTACTCATTGACTGGACATTAAAATCAAAACCTTCAATACATACCCGATAAAGTTTGTCTGTAAACTTAGTTAATTTTGGGGTCATCAATTTATCATTTTGTTTTGTCCGAGATTCCTAGGTACCAAATGTAACAAGGTGTAAGGAATGATCAACATATTCCCGAAAGTCAGATAATGTGAAAATATTGCTAATAGTTTAAAGTATGTTTCCCGTATTTTATGACTGATTTAATAGCACATGTTTTTGTTGATTCAAGTTTTTGATGTCTAGTATTGCTTACTTATCTATTAAGTTTGATCCTTTTACATGCGACTGTCAGCTGAAACATAAATTTCCTTAGTGAATATAATCGTATAGGGAGAATGCATAACAAGGTCTTTCTGCAATCATCAAACATCTGTGTTAACTATGTCATCACCTGACTAACTGAAATTCTCAATTCCTGCAATAATTATATTAAACAGATTGTATTGTCCTGTCGGTATTATATCATTTATAGTAAATCTTTGTTTAGGAGATAAATCTTAGATAAATAATCATCCACACTAGGTGGCACATAAGGCAAAAAAAAAAACCAGTGCTTGAAAATCTAGCAAAAATACGTGCAGAGAGCAATGTTGACATTTTTTTTACTTGAGATACTTTGCTTCAATCATCTTTTTCAAGGCTATTGATTTCGATTGTATTCTAAATACTATTTTTATTTCTCTGAGCAACATATAATAGTTAAAAATCATTTTGATATTAGTTTTTGTTCCAATTAATGGTTGTAAATATGTTTTTCATTGCAATTTGCATCATGTGCATAAATATTTATTGTATATAGGAAGCAAAATCAATTGACCAATTTAAAATTTTTTACTTGTGTTGTTACAATTAGGAATCGATCGATGTTGTACAAAGTCGTTGGGAAGCAAAAAAGTTATATTTCTTATTATCACCGGTAGTTTTGTCAACAATGTTAAATCTGAAGTAATTTACAAAATGCTTCACTTGTATTGAAAAACATATATTTAAATGAAGTATTGAGTGTTGCAATATCCATGAACTAAAAAGAATTAGAGCCAATAAAACTAAATTCAGACAAAGATTCAATTAGTTTCTGGACTTTAAAAATTTTAAGTTCGATATCCAACTCAACACAATGATGATTGAGCCAACATGGTTTCTAAATATCATATCTAGACAAACAAAAAGTCACATTTTGAATTTCTTAGCAAGGTCATTTACTTAGTCTGTGCAAAGTATACCTGCTTTCCATTGTAATGGCAAGTTTTAAGAATGTGTAAATCTAGTTGGGCTGCAGCTTGAAGGATTTGGTAAGATATCATATTTATATATTTGATCTTTTCCTAATTGCTACTAATCAGACATACTAGAATTACATGTTTGGCTTTAGGCTTTTGTCTGTCGATTTGGCAATTAAAACAGCCATGTTATCACAGGTTGTCTTTACCATAAATATTATACATTTCAGACTGTGCGAATAAAACCGAAAAGATATGTTGCAGAATATATTTAATCATTTTGAGCATACATAAGATTCTGTTGAGTGACAAAAGGCACGTGGGATACCTCTCATCCAAAGAGGAGGACCTTCCTGGTTAGAAGGTTCACATGCATGTAGATATTCCACGATGCATTTATGTCAAAAGCCCTTCAGTTTGAATTAAACGATAATAGACTGTATTAGATACACACTCATTTGTATGATAACAGACTCTCTAATGTCGGACATTTTATACTTCCAAGCTAAGTTAATAATAATTAGATAGTGATTATACTTGTCTTCAACAATTAGGAAAAGGTCCATAATCGCCTACATGTAAGGCAAATTGAACTTGTGGTATGATCTGCTTCTGGTTTCTGTCGTCTGTTGTATGTCTTGCATCATTCGTCAACAACTTCTCAGCTGGATAGATTTTAAGCGAATCTGGTATTAAGCATAGATACCTTCACATTATGTACAAAATGTGTGACCCACTATCTGATAGGGTCACTGTTACAAACTATAATTAACACCAAGCAGCGCATCAAAAGATGTTAATAGAATCTCACCAAATTTAAAAGAATACTTGCTGACAAAATGTCTTTCCAAGTTCATACAAGTGATAGCTGTTCAATATATAATATATTACTTGCAATGTGTATGCCAGGCGTGACGATGATTCACTGTTGGAGCAGGTCTGCTCTAATATATATCACTGATTTAGATAGTCCATTATTTTATGAGTATGGTCTATTTATAGCCTTGTTTATACAATTTAGGAAGCATCTTTAGGTACTTGCAATGGCTGGTGTCACATATTCAGAGTAAACAACAAGATGACTACTGTACCATTGATAGTCTTATGTGTATTAATATGTTTAGATATGTATATTTAATTTGTATTGTGCATTGATTTTCTCCATGATTATATGTTATGCATATCTATATTCTGTGATTGACTTTGGTCAGTAATTGAGTATATAGTATACTTGAATAGTGACATTTATTTTTTAAACAATATAAGACGACCGAGATAATATGTATCTATCATTGTATGTTATGTATAAACATGTTTACAGATGATAAAGTCAAGGTCTAGCTTTATTTAGAAAATTAAGAATGTCCAAGAAGCAAGTTATGTACATGACTCTCATTCTGGCTCTATTATTGTTCTTGGCTTTTATATAAGTTTTGTTTACTACATAATTACTCATTGCTAATTTTAACATTAGTCTTTAGACCAGTCAGTTTTAGTTGGTCGTATTCAGTTAAGAGGATTTAATTGATTTATTGAAACTGATCATTGAAATTACAATGTGCTCTCTAGAACTAAATTACTATTGTGGAAATTCGTTCAAGGATAGTTTGGATTGTATCATGGCGATATATCAGTTCTGTATGCACATCAAACTATTCCAGACTATTGGCTCATAATCAGATTCAAAAATTGGAATTCGTTCTGAATACCACTTGAATTCATCAGGAATATTTTATACTTTTGTACTTGTGACTATTTTGGATTTAATTCATAATACTGTATATTCGGTATAACTTTTCAATTTATGTTCTATGTAAATAAATTATTTATTGAATATTAAAAACCTTGTTGGTTGTCAATCTTTATTGTTGCATATTTAAAGACCATAGAGTCTTAATACTAAACGTTAGAAACCATCTTTGTTAAGAAAAGGTAAGTTTTTACAGCTCCTGAAAAGAAAGAAATAAAAAGGAATGAACTCGGACAAAATTCAATTATGTCCATTTGCCCAATCCAATGGACTGATATGAACAAATGGGTGATTTGTGAATATATTTGGTAACTATTATACATCTACAAAGCATGTTTGTATTTGAACAATAATTTTAACAAGCTGAATCCAGGTGAATACCTCTACAAGCTGAGTCTAGGTGAATACCTCTATAAGTCATTTTGAAAATAATAATTGGATTTAGAAGCTTTTTCGAAACAAACATTGCGGATGGAAACACTTTTGCTTGAAAGAAAATGATTTAATATTGTTGGGCAAAAGAACCTTATGAAATGAACAATGAATAAAATATATTTTGACCAGTTTTTATTATTCCTACTTTCCGACATGTTGGGCATAATTCGAATATTTATTAAAACTAACGCCATGTGACTCAACCATTTTTGTCTCTGATATTAAATTTCCAGCATAATTAATGGACTTCTTAGGAGACAGGTGCCTAATAAGATTTGGACATTATTACTTTATTTAAAAAAATGAAATTTAAAAAAACTTCTCAGTACGATAGGAGATAAATAGAATTTCTGGGTTTCACTAGAGGCAACTTCTCGTGAAGGTCTTTCAATTTATTGTTGTTCTTATAGGGTTTAGCAAAATTTGTCATCACAAGATAGGTTATACATGGTAGCTAGTCTATCTGGTGGAGAAAGAACCACAGAAAACTCCAAGAAGAGCAGGCGACCCACCCTTTCATTTTTGTTATCAATGATGATTATCAATAATTGAATATGGGCACTATCACAAAATGCGAAAACCATTTAAACAATTCTTCTGCACACTTAGGTTGAGATGGGTATCTAAGAAAACCTTTAAATTATTTGGCTTGAAGGAATTCGAAGGATTGTTAGAATGTACACACATACTAGTGTTTTTACTGATGCGGGAGTTTCTATATTTAACTATGTTGGTCCATTAACATGGAACACCAGCCTTGCTATTTAATGATAAAGTGACATAACTCAAATTAAAATGCTACTAGGATATTACTTGTCTCTGGTAGTTCTCTCACTTGATAATATGAAAGCTTTAGTTTACTTTTTAAAACAATAGAATCCTTTCAGTTACAAAATAACGTAATGGGTAATTTTATGAATTTGCAGTCAGTTCTTTCTAAATAAAAGATTAAAAACGTATATAATTCAAAGTGATATTAGTATTTACCTTTTATCATTACAAGGGAAATTAATATTAATATCTCACAATTTGTGTTAATTCAGCTGACCTGTAGAAAATCATGTAAACCCTCAAAGTCATAAGCATTCTCAACACTGTAATTAGACATAGATAAGCGAATAAAATAAAGCCTGTTAGTCTAGCAAAATAAAACTGAACTTATGACGGCTTTCAATAATGTTTTCAACTCCTAAAAATACAACGATGGTATTCCCATTCTAATTTCCTCAAAATCCTCAATCATAATATTGGTATCCCCATTCTAATGCTCTAAAATCATCAAGCAAGGATGATGTCCTCATTAAATGTTCTGAAATACAAGACATTATCCTCATGATGGCCTCATATTCTCATTTAAGGCTATTGTCCGCATCATAATGTCAAACAATTATGTTGTTCCTATTATAATATCACCAAAGACCCCATAGAAGGCTGTTTTCTCCAGTAGAATGCACAAGTGCATTTTGTTGGCATAATGAAACAACCTATGTAGATCAGCGTGGCACCAAATACTATTGAGAATTATGGCCTCACAATGGTATCACGATTTAGAACAGTTTATCCTGCATTTCTTAGATGCAAAACGTTTGAGGTTCATCCAATCACAAGACTTGGGACGTATGATGATTTTGATGCACTAGAGACTTGTATAGTAAATTTGGTAAAATTGTAATACCTGTTTTTACAATACAGGCTTGTGGAATGTAAGACCCGAGAAATATCATATCAATTTAAGATGGCAATAATTACCGAAGTGTCTCTCTTCAGGATGCTTGTCAGAATGTTGAGATCATTTTGTTTCTTTTGATACGTGTACGTGAAAATGCAAACATAACCATAAGGGATGAAGTTTCAACCAAACTGGCATTCTATGGCAAGATCATTTAAGTACAGTAGCTATATCTAAATGCTGTTTATTCATCTAAATATGTTTCCGGATAACAAAACTGAATATTAAATTTTTGCACCGTCGCACTATAAGCTAAATTCTTATAACTGTTTTACTCCAAACAATTGCAATTACAAAAATGTTTGTTCTGTGATTGGTTCAAAGTTTGTAATAAAGGATAGGCCCACATAAAGATAAATAATCAGTCAACTTAGCTTTACTTTCATAAAATAATAAAATTATTAGCCAAAACAAAAAGATTTTCATTGGTTTTAGCTACATTTTTGAAAATGCCCAATTGATCACACGTCCAACCAACAAATACCTAGCAAATAGCAGCACAAAGAAAGTCTCCCTCTAATTCATACGCATAGTATTTTAAGGCATTTTCAAACAGTTGATTTTTCATCCCTCGGAAGGTGAATCATTACTCATCTTTATAGCGTCATACTGATTATTGGCAAATAAGATGAGACTTTCAAGAAATTTAGAATATAATAGCAAGTGACCAGATGTTACCTTACAACAAACATTCTGTGACTAAGACGTTGATGCAAAATATAAAAAGAATGACAAATCATTATGTAGAACGAATTCTTTAAGCTTCACTATAATTCTCCCAGTTCATGATGAAAATGCTTTACCAGGTATACGAAATATATGTAATTGAAAAAGCTTTAACCAAAATCGTATCGCCATTATTATACAGTTAAAAATTTGGCCCCAGGGGCAAGCGGATTAACATGAATGTCACCAAATACATTGCCTTAACTTTCATAACGATTTATTCCGAATATGAAGAAAAGTCATCAAAATGTTTGGGATATATAAACAAATATAACAACGTCATCAAAAAGGTTAACACAATCTTCTGTGACTGTAATATTGAGTTCAAAGTCAAATGTAAGGGTGACGTAAAATGATTTCGGTTCAACCAATATGATCGGAACACAATACTATACCCAAAAGGTTATAATTGCAAATGACTAGAGCTTTGCTATTTTGCATCAAATACTGGGACATGAATGCAACAAATGAACAATACGCAATGCAACGGTATAAATAAGAAACTAGTAATTTTGAACGTTATAAAGATTCTTTTGTTTGGAAAGCACTCTTTATAAGAAAAACGGCAAAGAGAAATGAAATACAAGAGAAACAATGATATAATGGGATATTTATTTACTTATATTACGCCATGAATACGCCATAGTATCACTGTTTTCATACAAACACAACAATGTTCTAACAATCTGTCTTGACAGCAATGCATTAAAGTTTAGAATGGCACTTTTGTAACTATTTCTATAAACAATGTATGAATATACCGTTATTATGACAATGGAGGTAAATATCACATAAACAATCC
>QKMX01053871.1:0-10946 GCA_003401595.1 Venustaconcha ellipsiformis
ATATATATATAAACTTCTAGTACATAATCTTAGAAACCACAACCGTTTTCTAATGGTGCATCCCTTAGTTTTTTCATTATATAGACGTTCAGTTTCTGAATTAATAATAACAATTGGTATAAATGGGGAAAAAGTAATGTACGGAAGCCGTCACTAAAATATGTTTCATCACGTGATGAAAATGATGGATAGCTAACGTTATTTATGCCAAATTTATGTTTGTTCATACGCGTGGAGATTTGCTAATGCGTTTGTCCGACATGTTGTATGCCCCAAATTGTACAAAATTATCAAGTTCATAAAGTTTGGAGTTGACGGTATGATAACACATTCAAGTGTAAGTTACTTTTACCGCAACAGAAATAAGTATTTTCATTAATATTTTAACAACGCGTCTATTACACGAATCCCTTGTAAATTGTTTCTTTCTGAATTTGAATCAAAAAATGATTTCTTTAAAAAGATTTTTAGTTAGTGTGCAAGTAAATGTAGAATTACATATGTGAAATGATTTAACACTTTGAAAGATAAAACTTTTAAAAGATTCAATTATTTCATTATAATCCTACTTTGATTAAACGTGACAAATTATGAAAGTAGTATTCCTTTCCTTGTAGTATAATCCCTGTTAACTTGATCTAGGTATTGATATAAACACATAATGGGATCTTTGCATAAATGAATATCTGTTATCTTTATTACGAATGTAAAGAATCAATTTTTTTGGGGTTCTTCAATCAGTCGGATATTTCTTTGTAAGACCCTCCTATGTCCATCTACAAGTTGTGTTCAATAAAGCATTCTACCGATACATTGGTTTGTGTCCCGTCTTCTTGCCCGATCATAATTTTGTGTATAGCAGATTAGTTACCATTGGCAATTAATTTTTTTTGTACGATGTTCAAAGCCTGTAATATATGTCACCTGTCTCTACAAATCGGTTTGTTTCATGCTCTCATTAGGAGTGTGATTACCTAATCTAGCTGTAGTTTTACAGAACCATAATCTCAAATTTGCCTACTTATTTTAGAAACTATATATATGTCGTTTCCCCTGTACAATTTGATATAATTACAAGCCTATTGAACCAACACAAAAACCTGGTAGTGACGACTCAATTTAAATTCTTTTTTGTTCATTCAGTTATTTTCCCTCATAATTTGAACACATATTAAAGGAAGTTTAGTTTCATTCTTTCCACTCTTTGGTATTGGAGCATCAATTATTGTTGACATTTATTACAGTACTATTCATTAAATACAAAATTAACATAAGCTGTAATGGCGGATTGTACCGAGAATCAAATAACAACGTTGTATCGTCGAGCGACATGGTTTATGATAATGGCGTGGATTAGAACCGGATGATATCCTAGTGTAATATCCGTTATTGCTCGCGCGTGACTGTTGTTTAGGTTAATACATGATTCGGAATTTGCACGATTTCGTTACCGATTTCCACCCCGGTATTACCATCTTGTTTAGAAGCGATGATGAGTTTTAACCGCTGCACGATATCGGCCTGATGTTAATAGCAGCGGATGATTGGTTACGTTGTGACTGCCGCTGGTCGTTGTTATCCACCCCACGCAGATTCCGCAGCCAGATGGTCTCATGTGGGAACGCTGGCTAACATTAAACTATCACTGACCGGGGACACGATGACCAGCAGCATTAACCTAATTGGAATGTCTTTGTACGGCCTGCCTACGACCTCCTCGTCTAAACCTGACTTAATTTTGTCAAAATCACCGTCGTGGAGTCAAGTCGAACAGTTATTGACAGGTAAAATTCGTAAAACGGAGGCATCATGACCGGGTTCATTAGCATGACCCAAGATTCCACGATTTTAGGGTTATCCGCAACCGCCCAAACCTCGTACTCAGCCATAGCGAGTTATGGAAAGGTGACGACGTCAGAATCACGTTATCGGGCGAATATTACATCACCGTCGACAGTGCTAACAGAAGGTTTATTATAGTCGGCAGAGGTCAAACTAATCGTGACGGATTACACGCCTACTCTTTTAACAAAATCACTACCAAGAAGTACGTGGACCGGCCTCGAGATAAAAATAATAACGGTCATATTCCCCACCTCACCTTTAACGCCAGTAATCGGACACGATTCGTGGTCGCGTTTCGTTCGATTACTTCTCGTCATTTGAAGTTTACAACGTTCTTGCCAAGTACGCGACTTAGGGTTTAATTACCAACGAATGGGCCACGGCGAGTGCCACCTCCAATTTCTGGATACAAATCAATCCCCAATCTCCATCTGGAAATTTCAATAACGATCTCAAGCACATTCTTGCTTGGAGATTAGATGAGACTAAGCAGGATAACGGTGTGTATATACCGGTAATACTTCCCTAGGATCGAGTTTGATGTTCCTTATTTATACGCGAAATATACAGCATGAAACTGACTGCGTTAACAGAAGAATCCCCGAATCCTGTATTGAGTTAGTTTCACATTTTTACCTTATATGATTTAGTGTACAATAAGATGGATGAAATTATCATTACCGCTATATCGAACCCTATCAAATATTCCATGATATATATCGACAGGATTCACTTTAAGACGAGAAACAAAACCACGTTTTCAAAACAACTAGCGGATTATCGCTCACATGAAGAGGTTGATAAACACGGCTAAAACATCTTCTGCTAGCACTCACATAATGTTTCAGAATGATGCACAGTTACTTTCGCTGAAATCTGAGGGAAATTCGGCATCAGCAATGCCATTGACAAATATTTTTTTCGGCCTCGAAATTTTGCAACAATAGGGAATCTGCTAAATTAGCCAAAAACATCAAGAAAATTGTTCAAACAATGGTTCAAGAGTTTCGTCATGGGGTCGTGGACGTCTTCGTGAAAATCGACTGTTACAAAAGAGGTAAATTTGCAGTAAAAGATGATGACGCGTATATAAATGGTCATGATTGCATGTACAAGGTCGTCATCAAAACCATTTTTTTTGCGGCAATAAAAACTACCGATCATATGAATAAAAGATTTTTTTTTCATCAGGTCTGTTTAAAGTACGAAGACATTGACACCATCGTGGCTGTCATAGATGAAAAAATCGGGTTCAGGTGGGATGCAAAAATTCACTCCAAACAAAAGAGAAGTTCAAATCATCGCAGAGGCTTGTTACATTAAGTGTTACAATCATTACCAAACCTGTGCATCCGAACAAGATAGCTGCGGCTGTTGATTACATAAAATCGTTAGGAGAGCAAGTAAGGAACACGCAGTTGCTCTCGGAGGTGACTAAAATCTGAGAAATAGTGTCATTATTGTTCCACCTGCTCAACCAGAATGACGAAAAATAATTATGAGCGTAGTTTAGATGTTAGCAAACATATTACCAAGCTGAATCAAATTCCGACGCTATCCTACATCATCTTTAATAAAATCTACCGGGTAATATTAAAATTGCGGTCAGTGTTAGATTTTAATTATGTGAATGATAACCATTCACCCGAAGATCGCAGTGAGTTAGGGTCTTATTGCCGCTATGACCACCGCAAATTTTACATATTTATGCACGCTTACCGGTACTACCAGCTCGTTCTGATGGCACTGACCGTGTGACTGACTGCTGTGACCGCGGGAGCTGCTCTCGTGCCGACAGTTGTCGCGGAAAATCCTTTCATGTTAATCTTATCCGGATGCGGGTTAGTACTGAAAACTATGTTCAGAAAAATCGAGCCTAAATTAGAGGCCAAAAAACAATATAACGCCAATACGCTTTTGTCATTTAATGTAAAATTTTAAATAAAATCAGGTCGTTCCTGCGAGGAGCTAAGTTTAACAAGAGTATGCTAATCAGAAAGCTACGGACGGGGGACGACATCATGTGCTTCGTGTATGAGCAGCGCCTACTTTAAAATTATTTTGTTTATCAAAATTATCAAAATTTTAAAAGTGGAGAGAGAAAATATTGGAGACACGGTACCTCACACACGTCATCATCGTCAACTGCAAAGATCTTGAGGATGCCATCGTTACCTTCTCATCTTCGATATCACTGTTAACTTGACTCTCATTAAAGTCGTTTTACGTGGGCCTGATACAGTGGTGCTCACGGCACAACAGCAAAAAGAACTTTACGACCAGGGAACTTTGCATATTGCCTACCTTAAGGACCTCATCGTGAAACACAGCACGTGCTAAATCACTAAGACTCAACTTTTAGAGCTTATTCACATAACTACCGTGTCATCCGGCATTTGTACATTATGAAAATTAACCTGTTATCTTGTGCTTGTCTAGAACCGGCATTTTTACATACTGCGGAGGTGCTCTTAACGGCACGGTGACGGCAGCGGTAGTCCAAAATGAGGGATGCCAGTTATGGCACATCATAACATGTCAGCTCCTTATCAAAATGAATCTGTTTATGATAAGATGTCATGTGTTGTGCTAGAACTTTTATTGTTTCATACTACTCACTTGTTATAGTTTTTCTATATTTTCCAGTACTCTTACTTTTCATCCAATAAGATACCATTTTGATTTCATTAGATTAACGCACTCTTTACATCTTTGATATCAATTCTTTTGTAGTTCCATTCTGTCGATTCGGTTTCATTTATGATATCTAACAGTACTAACGTAAATATACTTACTGTTTGCATTTTCAAGAAGAATCTGATGTTGTTGCTCTCTAAAATCATTGTGGCATTCAAACCTTCGAATATTAAAACATCAATAATCCAATACATTTTTTTCTATTCAAATTTGTTAAAGAAGTTAACAGGCAAAATATTATACTTTTCTGATTGCAAATGCCTGAGTAGATATAATTAGTCTTTCCGTTGTAGTGATTATCAATATTCTGATTGATATTTTGAAATTCTAACCTTTTGAACTATATTATAGTTTTATGTTTCAAAGCTATCAATTCTTAGGTAAGCAAATAAATTAATTCAGATTGTATCTTTATTTTCTTTATTGCTTCCTTCTGTTGCTTCTATTTACATGTGATACGTTTTATTATATTCTTTAATCAGCTTTGGCAATACCTGTACCCATTTTCTTGTCTCATTTTGTGTAGGGTATTTATATGTGTATCTGTTAAACCTCTTGACAGCATAGGATTTCTTTTCAATGTACGTAGAAAATATGTGTTGTTCTCTGCTACAACAACACATAACATTTCGGTTGTAAAATTCTTTCCACTCATCTACTCTATCCTTTCATGAATTTGTTTTTTTAGGATAAGTTTAAATGTGTTGCGTATATTACCCTGATTTTTTTCGACTTTGATTTTTAGCCCATCCATTTTGGTTGAAAATTTATGTCATAGTTAAAATGTATTTGCATCCGTTATTATCCATTTATTATGATTACATATCAACATTGTTTGACTGCCATCGAGAATCGATCAATGTCATTTACTCCAACCCTTTTGTATCGAGATTATCCTGGTTATTTATAGAATGTATAGACAGAAGCTTGAGAAAACTATTTTTTTTCAGTTGGCTGTATGTAATTTTCATATCATCTTTTCTCGCTGTCATGTGCTGAATGTTATAAATGCTATAGGACACAGGATAAAAGTACAAATATCTCAGATGATGTTCTTCACTCCTGATATATCACATCTGAATCTTGTTTATTTGTTTTCATGCTCGAAGGGAGCCAAGGTATTGTCAAAGACAACTGTTTTTGAAAACAATATAGAAGAGAAAAACAACCTTAACCCCTAGCGTAGAAATGGATATAACTCCATGTTTTACAAAGATGTTTCTAAACATAACAGTGTTTGTTCATTAAAACAGCAGTCATTGTATAGACCTAAAGTTTCCTGACATTGTATAAAGTTTTCATCCACAGAAAATGACTACCATTCAGAACGCACAATTTTAAGTCATCACCTGTGAGATTGACAAACAACCATAATATAATTCATTTACGCTTGGACATTCTTTATCACGTATACGTACGACACACCAGTCATCGACTTCTCATAATGCCAATCAACTTTCTGGAAAATAAGTTTTACATCACATTATAGCATAAGCAACTGTCTAACATTAATGAAAGACATTAAAACCATCCATTAAGAAAATCATAATTCATTTGAGAAGAGTTAGTTTTATTGCGTATTCCTTCAAAATCAAAAGAATATTAGTGTTTCTTTATTCTCTCTTTGCCAAATGTTTATTCTTTATTTCGATGCCGTATCTTTAATTCGTGTGTACAACAGAATGTTCTGGATCATAACACTATTTCTTTTATGTTCTTAAATTGTAATGACCAAAATTTAAAATGAACTGGATTTTCTCTCCATTAATAAAGTTTTCATTTTTTCTCCATACGTAAATATTGCTTTGTAAGGTAAGTCCAGAAAAATAGACAACACACTTACTTTTTGTAATATCCGAGGCTTGGCTAGGATAACGGCTGGGATCATGGCTAGGATAATGGTTGGGATCATGGTTAGGGTCATAGCTGGGATCATGGCTAGGATCATGGCTGGGATCATGGCTAGGATCATGGCTAGAATAATGGCTGGGATCATGACATGGATAATGGATAGGATCATTGCTGGGATCATGGCTAGGATAATGGATAGGATCATTTAGGGATCATGACTGGGATCATGGCTAAGATAATGGATAGGATCATGGCTGGGATCATGGCTAGGATCATGGCTAGGATCATGGTTGGGATCATGACTGGGATCATGGCTAGGATAATGGATAGGATCATTGCTGGGATCATGACTGGGATCATGGCTAGGATTATGGCTAGGATCATGGCTTTGATCATGGCTGGGATAATGACTGATATCTTAGCTGGGATCATGACTGGGATCATGGCTTGTACTACAAAGTGAGGTTGTGGTTATATTTAAAGGAAATATTTTGAATGATGCCAGTTCAATTACTATTTTTTTCGAACAAATATTAATTATGAATTTAAGCAAACTTAACATGTATGGATATCGTTACAGTATCTATGCGAGTTCAACGGTCTTTTATCCATGGTATCAGATTCAAGATTGACACGGTCATGAAAAAAAATTTTGGACGGCATTTATGTTGTGAACATGTTACCTCAAACGTATAAAAATAATTTTGTTACTAAGTTGGATTTTCTCAGGAATAACTGAGATGGTTTCAATACTACGCAATCGAAAAGTTTCATAGGACAAGAAGAAACCGACTTATTCTGGATTCCTGTAAACTTTGCTCAGGCAGTAGTGTTATTCCCATCGAGGAATCTAATTCATATCTGCATTGGAAAAAGCATTTTGCAAACTAAAGATAGTAACAACACACAAGCACTTAGATTCATAAAACATCTAGCAATTATTATTGTCAGTTTAAATGAAAATGTATCCGAAGTCACAATACCGAGAGCAACACCCACGTCCATTTACTGCTTTATGACATTGGCCGTCGATATTTGAAAAGGCAAATTGTGAATTTTTACTGACACCACATACACGAAGTCTTTTCAACCATTCCTGAAATACAACGACTTCGCAAACACGAACACATATCTGCTTCGTTTATATAATTTAAAATATCATCTGAAAGTGTCACGGATTCAGAAAATGTGTACTCTCTCAGGTTCAATCAAATGTATTCACTTGGAGATGTAACCTCGTTCTTAACGTTAGCAAGACGTTTTTGTTCCACTGTGAACATTTATCTTTGCAAAAATTATTAATAGTATATCAGTTACACGTTTTTTTCAGTGGCTTGCTGCTTTTTTTACTGCTTTCGTTGGCAATGTTTCCAATATGATTTTTTAATAACGAGTTTCAGACATTTTGCATTAAAAATTACTGCGACCTTGTAATAGAGGAATTTTTTACACATCATCTTAATGCTAAGTATTATATCTTGTGCTACATAGACGACAGAAGCTGACACTTGTATAATTCGATCCATTTTGAAATACATATTTGCATTTTAAAAAATGTTAAAGTTTTATTACAGAATTATGAAAATTAGATTGCTAACTAAAATATTTGCAAACATTGCGCGTGATGGCTATTCTTTTAAAACAGAAAATCTACGAATATTGTCAACTTGTTCCTCACGTATTTGAACTAATTATTGTTGGTTTGAACTGCACTTTCAACGCAAAGACGCGATTGAAGTTGCCCCTATTAGACATTTTACTGAAATTATATTATATCCAGTCATGAGTTGTACTACAGTTTTATAGCATATTTATTTTTACACAGTAGATCATACCCTAACCCTAACTGACACCTACCGGATAAATACCGTCGTATTCATTAGAAAAGAAGTTATATGACCGATCAGCAGACGACAATATAAGCTTAAATGTTCTTCATGATTTTCACTTGAATGTATTGCATGGGCATAAACCCACATTGATAAATATTTTCCTAACAAAACTCGATTTAGTGCCAGAATGATCCGACTATTTCACTTAAATGCACGCAGAGGCGTATAGCACATTGATGCAGATTTTCAAACAACTTGTGATTAGTCATTGCATGAATCCTGCACAATATTAAGCTAAAGTCTTATAATAACGGATAGATATGAAAAAGAATAATGAATTGTAATAAATGAATAACAGAACTATATTTTAACCATCGTTTTCAAATGTTATCAAAGCACACAAGAAGTCGCATGAATACGTAAATTGCTTCTTTCTGATATTAGCTACTAATATTTTGTAGATGTCACATGATGAGATTTAAACCATTCAATATGCTTGTTACAAAGGCTTGATACAAAATCTTAACCATTATAGATTAACATGGCATATTAACACTTTTAAATGACTTTACGACAAATGCATGGGATTAGATACGAGTCAGATGCCAAATGAAAAGCATTCATTTATTGTATGGGACAGGTTATTAGTACCTGCTTTTTTGTTTTCAGTTGAATGATGTTTTAATACAGAAATATATCATTAATTTGAGTGGCAAATATAGAAACATATTGTCGAAATAATATTCATATTTTCACCTGTCAAAAATATGTCGTTATCTGAAAATAAAAGATTTCCCATCATGCCATGCGAATCGTGATTGTATGTGCATGAATAAGTAGGACTAGAACAAATAAATAGAAACTCCATTATAGTTTAGACATGGAAATTATTTTTTGCTGAAGAAATTTGATTGTTTGAAGTTATTTCCTCTTTTACTTCCTGTAAGGCCAAAAATATTATATGTGTGGTTCAGTTTATATATAACCAAAAAAGTAGGGTAGGTCGGTATGCTTTTTCACGAATACAGGTATGTGTATTATGATTAAGGTTCTCCGCGAGTAAACGGTCCGCCTTAAGAAGCATCTTTATTTATTTATGTACCCTCGGCAGCAAGTTTTGGTGATGGAAGAAGACCCCAGGTGCTCTTCAGTCCATTAAGTGTAGAACCACGAACCTTCTGCAAACAAATGACAATTTTCTCACAAACAGGCTCAGGTGGGTTTGGACCTCTGGAGTTTATGGTGACAACTCACAAACAACACCATTATCTGTTTTACATGTTTTAATTTGCTGGCTACTTGTTTTTTATGTACACATTTAACATGGAAAAACAAATCTATATCTGCAATGGAATAACAGAAGAGCCGACTAAATGGGGCAATACATTCTATTCTGTACATGTTATAATTAATACAAACAGTGCTGTTGACTTCAGAATAGGAACTGTAGTGGAGTATATACCACTTTTGAAGCTAAACTTCATAAAATAAGCAAATTTGAAGATATTGTTTGCACATTATTGAAGCGGAATTAAATGAAAAACAATGATGTTCCCTGATTTGGGTCTTATATTGGCTCCCTATAGTGAACTTATCGATAGCGTAAACATAGGTAGTCCACAATCACGCAGTCATAAGGACGTCTTGATTCTGAGTGCGGATGCACTTTGAAATGAAAGAGTATAGGTACCTTAATTAAGAGTCCGCTCTTTTGTACAATGATTCAATAAATAAAGATGCGAAAATAGTATACCAATGAATTAAGAAATGCCCTTGTCTGCAGCTGTCGGCAAAACCGAACAGAGCATCCGGTCTTTTTTCAGGCTGATGACTGGTTGTTTTAACTGAAACAGGTCCATGAATGTCCAATCATGACTCATGGACAATACATAATCGTCATCATTGCAGTGATGGCAGTTATTAAAATTTACAACGAGTAGTGTGGAAGGGACGCTTTTTGCACACGCCATGCTGTTTATTGTTCACCGCTGCGCATATCCATTTTGTAAGCAAATGAGACAATAAAACCGATTATTCCTATTGCTACTTTTGTATGGTCTAAATCGGTACAAATAATCATCACCGCAGACAGGGCTGGCCACTCGGCGATTTTTTTTAAAGCGAAAAAAAGTTGTTCTCCTAATGCATTCACGAATCGGACTTTCCTTCGTGATCAAAGATGATAAAATAGTTTACAAAATGGCAAAACTGTAATTTACTGCGACAGATTAGGTCATCCCAATCCTACCGCTCTCATAAGTCATTGATATTTATATGATCAGCCTATGAAGGTGAGGCGAATTTACGAACATGGTGGGGTGGAGTAATTTTCTTAAGAGTGAGTTGAATCTTTTAAGTTTCAATTCTCGAGCAAATGTTTTGTTATATAATAAAAAGAAAATATTCTTTTCTTGCATAAATATCAGATATATTTTATTTTGCGATAACAAAAACGATATATGGTGGCTTCGCCACTTGTTTAAATATCACGTTTCTTTATCACACAATAAATATACCCGATATTTACAAAAAAGAAAGTATGTTCTGCATACTTTTCCTTTTTTCTGCATTATGGGTTGGAGGCCCGCTTTTGCATTTCATACTGGTTATGCTGATACATGCATTTCATATAGGTTATGCTGATACATATTGGCTATGATGACACGTGCATTTTATATTGACTATGATGACACGTGCATTTCATATTGGCTATGATGACAC
>QKMX01053882.1:0-13900 GCA_003401595.1 Venustaconcha ellipsiformis
AAATAAAACAACATCGTGTTTATATATAGGTGAAAGTGCATCTGTAATCAGATTAAATTTTCCTTTGATGTGGCTAACGTTAATGTTATATCCCTGCAATATCAATCTCCGCGTCCACAATCACTGAACTTGTTTTTCACTCTGTCAATGAAGGCAACGAGTTGTGATCACTGAATAGAAAAATCGCAGAAGGAGATAAAATGATATACACTTTAAAGCATCATTGCGAAGCCAATATCAAAGCAACACATTGCTTCTTCATTGTGGTTAAAATTCTGTGTTGCTTTTTAATTTTTCGAGAAATAGCCTAATGGATGAGACACACCAATTTTGACTTCCTAATTAATACTACACGAAACCATTTGAGTCATTTTAACTGACTGATTGAAATCTGGAGCTGGATGAATTGATTCATTTCTAAGTATGGCCTTTAATTTATCTAAAGACTCATTTGTCAGACCTATGAAATTTGATTTTCTTAGTCAACAAAACTGGTTAGAGTTTATCAGTTTGAAACATTTAAAACAACATTTCAAATAATATCCATTCATACTAAAATTGAACTGATTGCTTTTTACATTTTGTGCACTATGAATTTATCGATAACATTGACAAGTTTTAATGCAAGCTAGGCAAAACTCACCTTTAGTTAAATTATTTCTCAAATCTGCGTCACTAATTCCAGCCAAGAATTTTAGAAAAGTTTGCAAGTGATCTCTCCAAATCTTGTATATCACGACGCCATCTATCTATTCATATACTTTATACATTCCATATGTAATTGTCTTCATTAAACGCCGAAATGTTAAAAAGAGAATGTTGTATACTAAATGGCATCGTCTTATATTGATAAACTTCATCAGCTGTTTCAAATGCGAACATATTCACACAACTGCTGTTTAAACTAATTCTTTTCTTGTGGCTGCGAATGTGAAAGTTTTCTTTTACACACTGCATAATATTTCCAAATTTCTAAGATTATTTAAACCAAGGTCAATATTGTCCTATTGAATGCCATTGTTAAAGTCCTCATGTATGGGATAGGTACAAACCAAACTGATTGAATGATTTACAGTGCTATATCTATCAACAAACTCCTTTAACATTTTTATATAGCAAAGCTGTTTATCTTTTCGCTTTCCATGAGTGTTAATGATATAATTTAAGTAACTTACTTTCTTTTTAACTTTATAAGGACCATGACATAGAAATCCGCCATCAGGCTGAAAACTCCTTCTATTGTAATTGTCATATCTTACTTTCGTGTTTGACTGAGTAGTGTGAAGATTAGATCAAATTATCAAGCATTTGACAACTTTCATTTAAAATCAGCGATATAATCATGAAGATTAATCTCTGAATCTCCGGTTGAGATAAATTGCTCTATAAGTAATTTCAATGGTCCACGGATATGATGTCCAAAAACTAATTCATACGACAAAAATTTAATTATTCTTGAACTGATTCCATAACAGCAATCAACAGCAAATGAACTCCTTCAATGGGCAGAATGTTCACTTCTCCGACAATAGCAATAATGGAGAGGAACATTTAGAAATCCATAGTCCATGAATAAGAATGCTATCACTATGAGAATACTTCCCAGGTAAAAGCAAAATATCTGATAATAAAAGTCGCTGAGAAGTCTCTTTGTCTTTTAATATTATAATAGGGATAGGCTTTAGAAGAATCACGAATAAGTAATATAGACCATTTCAACATGAATCGTACAAATATTCTCCATTATATTGCTAGATCAAAAAAGCATCTATATCAATACACTATTTCATTGACCTCTTTGAAACACGAGCATTTGGAACAGCTCTGTCTTTTACTGTTGCCTATTGTTATAATTTTGTAGCAATCAGAAATAAGGTGCTCCGTTTGTTTTGCAATATGTACACGCCTGAAGAAGACAAGGATATTGATCAGTCTTATTACAAGTTTGATTCCTTGGAGTACTGCCGGAATGAGATTTGGAAATACTCGTCAGAAACTGAGAAATGAAATGAAATTGTACGAGTCTAGAAATAATCGTCAGTAGTAAGAACAGAATTGTTTCCACTTTCTATCCATTGCTCATTAATTCTTGAACTCTTCGGCTAATATGAGTTGTCTCAAGTTATCATTAAACTTTTTCAACTAATTAGCTGAAAATCACCTATCATAACGTTATTTCTTTTCGCTAGCAAATTCAAAATTTGTTTGTCCAATTTATTTTCTACAATTCCTGAACTTCTGTCCATACGAATCAGGAAGCAATTCATAACCCTTCAAGATACATTCCCCAATCACAATACAAAAGCACTTTCTTGTACCGAGAATAAAGGGTAGAATTCAGGAATGTTGCCATACATTGACTGCTCCAAGACACCAATGGCTATTACAACGTTTCAGCAATTTTCTCAAAATGACGAAAATATTAATTGAAACAATTTATTTTTTAAAATATTTTAAAAAATTCGTATATATAATGTGATTGGATAAACAGTACTAAGAATAATAAAACCAAACTGATTGTTAATTTCCATGCTCTTTATCAGGCAATGAACAGGGACAATATTTCAATGTAACTAAAATCAACCATGCAAGCTGTTGCCACTATTGAGGATATCTTGCACTACGTAGTATATGAATTAAAAAAACTAGTACTACTTTTCCAGACAAGGTACCTTTAACAACAACATTCAAAACAGCTGGATGGATGCAAAGACTTTATCTTCCTGAGATAAAATCGCTTTCGACTTGCCATTCAGTGTATCCCATTTGGATCAGCTTCAACCCATTGTTATTGATTTTAGCACATGCATTCATTAAGTTCAGTTGCATTTGTGTAAAAAATTCTCATGATTCAGAATTCAGAATAAATTGCCTTTTCAACCTTACTATTCTTCAGTCACAAGATACAGTCTCAAAACGCTCGTTTGGTCCCTTAGGGTAGGAAGGGTTCAATGAAATTGGACAATTAAACGATAATTATCAGTGATAAGCTAATGACCACTTGACCCAACATTATACAATGTCGTGTCATTTTCATATACGTTAGTAGTGAATACTTCATTATACTGTACAACAGAAAGAGTAATGGCCTAAGAACTGATCCTTGTGGAACACCTGACATTGTGAGAGTCTGATAGTTAACTTCAAGTAGAAGCATTCTATTGGTTGCCCAGATATAAATGAAATCATGTTGAAGCTTCATAATAACATCAGATGTACTGAGTATCTTAGCAGAAGGGTTTAACTAGGTTGGAATGATGTGTAAGGTCAAGAAACACTACCTATCAAGTTAGCGAGATCTGTGTTTTTAATCAATTATCCACCATTCTCGTTAGTGCAGTGAGACAGGAATATCCTTCATGGAGCCATGATTGTAATGAATTTTCCATGTAGTGTCTTATATTTTACAATATACCTTTCTAATATTTTCGATAGTGATGATGGTTAAACTGATGTAGGCTTGTAATTATTCATATCGTTTTCTTTCTTGTGTATTAGATTCACTTGTGCAATTTTAACTGTTTTGAACACACTTGTAGAACTCTCTAAGAGTTGGAAGAATATTTTCATTTTGTCATCTAGACGTGTATCTCTTATCGAAGAATTTTTGAAGGAACATTCTTTGCTAGGTTATATACAATTATGTCCAGAAAGGAACCATTAAAAACATCTGTACTTACATCCCATGGGACTTTGTCATCCTGGACTTTGAATCGTTGAATATTGGTCTCTGGGTATGGAGATGTGGTGGTTTGAGTATGACTCTTTCTTTGACCCTCCAATATGCGATAAGCCTCATCTGCCTTGTTATCTTCTTCCTTACTTTCTGTAAAGTACGTACATTATTTGTTCAATCCATTATAACGTTCATTTTATTACTGAAGCTTAGTTATATCCATATAGCTTACATATAAGAGATTCATCTTTACAAACATATTACTGATTACACAACAAAAAGGCTTATTTTGTATATTCTAGATAGCTTAAGCGGTGAGTATGAGTCATTTTCATAGACGGTAGAAATCAGTCCAATTCAACACAACACAAGGAAGGAACCATGTTTTATTGGTTAGCATGTAAACTCGTGACAGAACGATTTTGATTTCAACATTGAAGCAGGCTACGCCAGACTCCTTGGCATGTCTCTGGGCAACTAGGTACGCTACTCCAATGGTATTGACATGATATAACCCAATGGTTTGATATGTTGTCAAAATGTCAATCAGTGAATCAATTACAAATACATTTTCCTGTGTTTGTTGTTTTTTCAATATAAGTTTGACAAGAAAGGTTATAATGGAGACCAATATAACTACTGGAGGCAGAATGTTGGAAACCAGCGAAAAGACCCAACGACCCACTCGAACCTAGTGGCAATCTTTCTTACATAACCTCACTGGCCGAGCCCGAGATTCTAACCCACGAGTACAAATGTGAGATGGCAGTGATTAATAAAGGTGAGCGCCTTAAAATATCTCTCCCACCGGTGTATCAGTCTATAGTTTGGTAATAAACTTTAATGGTACTCCAGGCTCTAGTAAAAAAAATAGACTTTTGCTGAAAATAGCGAAATACAGTTTAGGTGAGACCATTGTTAGCAGGGCTTCGAGTGGATTAAAAATGTCTTGATTTGTCAAGGACATTTCTTGAAAAGTGATAACATAATATCCGGCATTGAAATACGTACCATTGAGTTGCAAGACGGGTTCATTTATAATATACTGTACATACAGGCTGACAGTTTGTTACTTCAGAATAATGTGATTCCATTATCTGAGTTTACTACCAGTGGCAATCTGATGTTAAGAAATCAGTTGAAGTGGCAGGCTTTACCATGATGAGATTTTGACTTGGTGAATTACATTACTCACCTAGAGTTTTTTCTCGTTTTTTTTCAGTTGTACTCAGATCTATTCAGTGCTAAAGTCTGTCTCCATCTCCACATACAACTCTATTCAGTAGGGATGAATCAAAATTCTAAGCCAATGTGCACATATCCTGAAGAGTTACAAAGCATGTTGTCCTAAGGTTAAAAGTCTCAATGTAAAGCATTGGGTAAGCATACATGGACGACGAGTTTCCAACAGTCCGTTTCTTGGAAATGTTTGGGCAGTAATTGTTAAGTCATAGCTACATATCATACGTCTGAGAGGTACAAATCTGTACAGAATTAAATAGACAAATTCAGATGATAGGCAACACTGCCATGATATTTGGTACATATCCACACAGGATTTACATGGCCTACTCGAGGTAATAGGAGACACTTACGACACAGACTATATTTATTGTCTGTGTATAATATGGACCCAGCTGCTAAAAGGTGTATGTCAGGGAAAGGTTTCTTGAAAACACGATATACAATGCAGTATGCTAAGACAAATCAGGGTCTATGCTATTCAGAATGAAGTATGTGAGCCAGTAAGATAACTATTCTGCATAATTACCGCACTTTCCTTGCTCATCAGTAATATGCATTATACTGTGATAGCGTTGTTAAATAAACTATTTATTTCTCGTCTATTGTACATTAAGATTTAAAAGCTGATACAAATTATCATCGTGATGACTTTTAGCCCTGCTTCAGGAGGAGTAAACTGTAGAGGCATTCGTGGAACCTTAAGAAGACTAGCAACCTTTTACTTGCAATCAACATCACATAAAACAAATTAGGTACACAAAGGTGCACAACAAGCATATAATCAGTATTTGTTTACAATATATCCAGCCTGATTGCAATTGCATATATAGTGTTGCTTATAACTGAATATTAGTACAAAAGGTGCAGTCATCAATAATATGTCCTTGTGAGAACAAATAAAGCATGGGAATGGGTGCAAAACTACAAGCAACACGTGAACGATGGCCAAGGTGAGTGGATGCAGAAGTAATTTTAACAAAAGAATCATGGATTTGGGTGTACATCACTTGATATTGGATGTCTTTACACACTTATCAATATAGTGAAAGTCTGAATCGATGAGTACTTTCTACGAGCACAGTTTTCGGTCGTGCACTGATCTATAAAAGATAATAAATATGCAGTATTTCCAGAACAAAATATTAGCCGGTCTATATTTCCAGTGAATTAACCCATAAAACGTCAAAATCTTTACGTTTAAAGCATCAGCTGATAATTACTAACATCTCAAAGACTTTCCAGCATACAAATTTACCAATATCGATGATATGGAATAATTTGATATTGGTTTATGAAAGTACACGTCGTGTTGACATTATTACCTGAACGAGCCATCTTCATTTACATTTGCTTAGAATTTAGTATTTGGACTAACCTGAAAGCGGTACGTCTCTGAGTGAGACTGGATAGCCCTTGCCTTTATATAACTTTCAATGCTAGTTTTATAGAACTCTAGAGCACGGCTCACAGTCTAAACCATTTGAGTTGGGAATATTTACTAATATTTTTTTTCTTCTAAATAACTGTTTAAATGATCAGAATGGTATTCTCAAAACTTCGTGTCTTACCTTTGTGGGCGATATTGTGGATATCACATTCAGTCGTTTGTTTTGTTGAAAGTTCTGTTGTGACTCAGTGAACTCATCCTCATTGTGAATTTTATCATCTCTAATTTTAAATGGGCCAAAGTGATTGTTTGTTTCATCCACAGACACATCTAATAAATCCAAACCACAGACAATATTTCCAGAACTATATATGCCAGTCGGATTTTCAAGTAATTTGATCCTAAAAGGTTAAAACTATAAACTTTAAGGTCAAGAAACATCAAATGCTAACTTCCAACATTTCAAAGACCTTTTTGACATATGAATTTAGCACAAATACTGATATGGAACAATTTTATTTTGTCTCATATCAGTGGACATTGTGAATTCATTACAACTTGTAAGATATTAGTACAAATGTTCACTGACGCGAATCTTGTTTATAGTGTATGTATGCAATAACCTAGTGAAACTTACTTAGCACAGAGAACCAAGCTAGAATTAAAACTTTTTTACAGAATGGTTAGATGGACAACTAATATTTAGTCCATATACTACCTTCAGCAAAACAAATTCTGGAAAATCATGTTTCTTCATCACTTTTTACCTCATTTAAATCGATGATTTTTTAAATACCAAAACGAAATTATTATAGATTTTATATTTCTACACTCATCTGGTTCATTCATATTTGAACGATAGATCAAATAATGTTTGTTTTTGCCTTGTTTATGCTGTTTGTATGATTAACGCATAATGCTTAATAAGCCTATATTTTCTCATGTTAATAAATCTTCTCAGTTTTGTACTGTTGATGCAATACTGCTCTGTTGGTACATTAAGATTATTTCAAATCTAAGAGAGATCTCTAGCGCATTACACCATGTGAGATCTTGACCTAATTTTGCTTGTGCATTATACTATGGCAGATATGAGAAGAGTATTAAAATAGATCATAGTCTAGGCGTATTAGTAGCTAGTACCATTATATATCTGTGTCAAATATTACTAGAATCTTATGCCATGTGCGATCTGGGTTTAGTATATATAGTGATAGATCTGAGTATAATTTTGCAAATGCATTAAGGTATGGTAGATCTGGGTCCAATCATTCTCGTGCATTATGCCATGGTAGATCTGGATCTAATCTTATTGGTATATTGTATCTTGGTAGGCCTGGTATAAGCTTGTTATTGCATTATGCCTAATATTACCAGTCGATTATGCCATGGTAGATCATGATCTAATGCTAAATCTAAATTGTATTCAATTCGGTTCACTTCATGCAGTATTAAACGAAATATTCTGCACATTACATATCACATATAAGAATTAATACTTGTAGCTACAATCTAAATGCTGTGACCGAAGTGGGATGAATAAGCTTAGATTATAGCTGATAATGTGAAAGACGTTGTGCCGATATTAAAGAGGCTAGTGATAAAAATTGAAAGCGTTGATATAGCCAATTGTTTTATATTTACACTATTGACATAATGTGATATAATGTGCGGGTAAACTTTGAGTGTGACACCGACAACCAAGCAAGATGTTTATCAGAATGGGTACAAAACATTTAAAGACACATGTTACGACTTAATGATCTTAATCTTTATAACAAAGAAGCAAAACCGAAACGTTTTGTAAAACTTATGAAATAGTTAATTATCCAAGCTATTCATTAAAATCTGAAAGTCACTTTATTATCAAGTGGATAAAATAATCCTGATAATTTTCTATGAATGTCCAAATGACTGGAAAGTTCCGTATAAATTTGAAAACCGGAAACGTACTAGTCCACCAAGAATCGTGAAGTTGTCAAGATCTCACCATACTTACAGAATAATATTATATTTAAAAATATGAGCATTTTATATTGCCACTGATAATATATAAGTACAACAAGACCACGTCTGCAGACCTACAACACAAACACAAGAAATGAGAATGNTGTCTGCAGACCTACAACACAAACACAAGAAATGAGAATGACTCAAAGATAGGAATGAATCTCATTACTCAGTTCTCTCCTCTTACTTACACCTTCTATTATGACTATATTTCACTACATGCCACCACATGACAGATTATATTAGTCAATTTATTTCGAAATGCCCACTCATATGACCTAGCTCAATCAATTGGAAATTACTTAATTCTTCTAGAACCATCTAAACCTCAACAGCAAATGAGAAATTAAATAAAGTCGTCAACAGCTGGTATCATTAGAACTATTATTAGTAATTGTAAGCAAATACTTAAGCATATGTTTATAGCTCCTATATAAATTTAGGTTCTTAATATTTCTAAAACAGACTCTAGTCACGAAGGCAAAATCTAATTAAAGATAAGATGTACAATATACAGCCATTAATAAGAATTTCATAACCTTAAATAAAATTATGAACCAGGAAATACAAAATTATAGATGAACATAATACTCTTTCTAAAAAAAACGAGAAATGTTTTAGTGAACTGAGAAATTACGTAAATTTAAGACAGAATAATCGCGCTTCTAAAAATCGGAGGACGATTCGCGGTTTTATAAAGGAATACATCTATTTAGCACATTTATATACGCTAGTAAATAACTTAAACATGTCATGCGATTTTTGCTTGTTTGCTTATTTATTTTAAAGACCAAAATTTTTCACAAAGTTGGATTTGGCCTGAAATTTCTAAATAGCATTCAAGTTTACCACTGCGTTGGTAGACAAGACACGTTTCAAGCATGATTCGTAATTGCATATTTACTTAATGTATTCTCATTAGTATTCGTTTATGGTTGTAAATCTGTCAAATCTTACCATATCAAGTAACATTTAAAACATTGTAAGCTCATTCATACAAAACATGAAATGCCCTTTGACGGGTCATGAGTGAATTTCTTTGTGTTATCATTAATTAAACGAATGTGTATGTCATTTTCCTATCTGTAAACACAGTATGGTAAAAACGCGACCACTCAGCAACTCGGAGATCCTCCACCACATGTTAAACATAAAAGAAATACTAAAGGATGTAAAAAGCATTAGCCTATCGCCGAGCTTATGGAGATACTACCTTCCAACAGGAAGAACGGAAGTGGTATCTTGCCATGTTTTTCAAGCCCTAGAGAGGCATACAACACATTATCATCATTTACGTCATTCTTCTACATTAAAACAATGTTTCATAATGCTCTACATCAAATATAATGATTCTGATATTGTTCACAATGAAGAATCTTACAACTGTTTAATTATTCTCAGCAACGTTTTATTAGATATAATACAGGTTTACATTCTTGGCGATGTTTACAAATTTGTTTTGTTTTTGTTACGTTTATTGGTTTCATTTTCTGAACGATTTATGAAACTAAATGCATATATGAAAGGCAACATTAGTAACATGTGTATGCCTTTGTGTTTGTATGTGTGTTTGCAGATTTAAAAACTCAACTTCTCACGCACTCGATATAGATTTGCTGAATAAAGCATCGGACCAGGAGGAGATCCCGTTAACTATTATGTAGATTCTTGGACAAACAGTCAAGATCGACAGTAACCGAGACATGATGCAGAGCACCCAATATTTAAAACCCTTAGGGCAGTGCAGAGTTTCATATTATTTTAGGAGGACATCGTATGTCCAAGACCCCTAAAATGGGCGATGAGAATCATCTTATTCTATCAGGACATCACTTTACCAAAACTCTCAAGGAAGTGATGAGCTTCATGGTATTCTATGACATAATTTTGGTGAGAATGCGTTATAGTGATGAAATATTATTTTGACATCGCTACATATTTATTGTTGTCATTTAATTATGTTAAGTTTAAAACAAAATCAAGTTTCACACAAAAAGACGACACAGTTCCATTATAATATCCATTCCTCGGGTTGGCACAGTAAACTGTAGCACGTTCCTATTGTAAAAGCTGCATCATATATATTTAAACCAGTTAACTAACATTTTTCAGTATGAAATAAAACCAAAACATCATTTCATTCCATGAAATAGGTTTAAATATGAAATTGCAAATGGCTATTTTTAGAAACCATCATCACTAGCAACTATTGCACTAGTATGACAGCTAGAGGTGATCTATAGGCACTTCAATTATCGTTTAGAACCAGTAAGGAATATTAATAAATCTTCTAGTGAAAACCCCTTGTACAAATATTATTTTCGATTCTGGAGGAGTCGCTATAACAAGATTCTCAAGATGACCAATGTGATGGTCATATAGGAAATCGGCACAATCATACTTTGGATCAAACTAGACATCACAAGAACTCTTTAAGTGAAAACACGATCGTTCATTGAGAAGGTGTAGCTATCACAAGATTGTAAATTAAATCCACTGTGGCAGCTATATTTGATATTAGATTGGCACCATTTTCATTTACGATGAACTAGCTATCATGTTGTGTCTTCTGGTGTAAACCCGATTACAAGATATCTTTCCCTTCAGGAGGAATAGCGATAACAATATTTTCAAATTGGCTTCTGTGGCAATCATATTGAACGTACGACAAGTAATATTTACATTTGGTATCAAGTTGATACCATAAGAAATTCTTAAATGAATGACGTGCCTTAATGCAACTATCCATTTAGCAGACATAGCAGAAACAATTTTAATATATTAGATATCCAAGCAGCACCTTTTACATTTAGGTAAAACAAAACAATGGGATGAATGTATGTGGAACGTTTCATGATAACCCTCTACATTGTTTAGAAGAACTAGCAACAAAAGTGTGCTTATGAATGGACTGGCAACAGACCATTCCATAGCTCATTTGGTGAATGAGAAGTGAAGGGATAGGGAAAATATGTTACCTTCAAATGTTACATCACTAAACTCTGTGATTGACCATTTGGCACCAAGGCGATGTTCGGTGAGTGACTTTACGATCCATTCCAACTGTAAGCAATAAAAGACACGAGCAAATAAAACAGACGCTAAGTCTGAAATTCGCATATGGTGGTACTTGTTGGTTTTTACTGAACTTCTTTATCTACTTTATATTGCTATAATGCGGTGGTTTTCAAACTTTCGTTCCCACGCACCACTTGAACATTGCTTAGTTTCACAATGATTGATTTCTGATTGTCAATGATCTTTCCAATGTTGATTAGGTAACTCTTGTAAAGCACTTTGTATAAAATCGCAACATAAAAGAACTTAACAATAATTAAGCTTTTTCTGTTATACAAATTAAAGAGTACGTCTCATATTTTAATATCAATAGTCTTTCCATTTTAATGAGATGAGCATTTTTTCTTGAGCAAGGTTCAGGTTCTCAATTATTCCGCACCCATTCCTCGGTCTTCCTGGATGGATAAAGTGTACTACTAGTAGTATGTCTGTAACAGTTTGAAAGCCTCTGTTTTAATATAAATTATGAGCAGGGTCCTTTTCAAAATATTTTGAAATTCAATTCTTATGCATATTAATTAGAAGAAAAAAAATTGTTACAGATCACAAAGGTCTTAGTAACTATTATTAAACAAAATATTAATGTACATTATGGCAAATACTAATGCTATGATAGTAAAGATTCAGTCTTGCAGAACACAAGCAACAATGATATTCGTAACTTATATTATTAATTACTTTTCACTGTACTTATTCCATTTGTCTTTAAGGGGATAAAAACGAAAACTATTTTGTTTAGAATTTAACATTATCACCGTGCGTTAATACGTTAGTGGGCATCCGCTCTCTTGCAAGTTCAATATTCTCCCCTTGAATTAAACATTTTCGTCCAGAGATACTACTACAGAAAGTGGAAGTCTTATGATGAGGTAAGTATTATTGACGTACATAATTTACCATAAAGACTGGATTCGTTTTCAGCTAGATTGCACACGAATAACACAATAAAAAATTAGGTAAGAGAATAAGGGATTTACATTCTCTCATCATAAAGCTGGCATTTGCCCTAAAACACGTGACTTCCAATTTCATGTGCGATTACAACAGACCAAGTAGAGGACTCCGTGTTCAGAAAAAATACTTTTCACTTTCAAATCCAGATGAACTAGAATAAACAGCAAGTGTTGACTCACTTTGGAATGCAACCGATTGTGTTAGTGAAATAGGCCCATGAAGTTGTTTATAGATCTTTGTGATGAAAGTTTTCTCAAATATAACCTTCAGAAACTCATATCAGAGCCCATTCCATTTCTCAAATAGTGCTGTTCGTGGAACAGTTGGTATGCAAGCTATGCTAATGGCCAAAAACTCACACTAATCTCATGCGCTAATATGTTTCAGGTCAACTCCTTTTAAGTTGAACTAATAACCTAAAGGATCTAGTACAGAAGAGTTTAAGCGGAACGGTTCATTCATTAAGTGTAAATATGAAGTAACATCCCAATCTTTTGATCAGACCAGTTCACTGAAGGTACCTCTATGACGTTCAAGAAACAGTTGCCTTGTTTGTTTTGTGTTTTGGATGACATTTCCCAACATATGTTATGCATGTTATACATGGAGGCTTGTATCGATTTGGTGGAGGAAAAACTCTGGGAGGTACCGGAAGCTAAAAACAACATGTAAGGAACGACTTGCAAGCTTTCACACATACCAAACTCAGCCAGAACTGTCTACATTCTTTATGATATAATGATTCAATAATGGTTCGCAACCACTTTTGAGTTTAAAACAGTTAGGATTCTTAAAAGAAATACGTTGAAAAATATGAAGCAATTCTAGATACAACTGATACTGGAGAATACTCTCCTACTAATCATGACGATCCAACTGACCCTAAGTTTTGCCGATAAAAACATTTGCTTCAGATTTCACTTTTGATAATGATCTTATGCATGCTTTCATATTGTCCTTATCTGCTGTAAGAAAACTAATATCTTAGTGTCACATATTGGCGCATACTAATAGTCATTTTCAGACCTTGCGTTAACAGTAACATCGTCAACTCATTTTCTTTCATCATGTTATTTTATTGCACTTTACATGCCTAATTTGTCATGTGCCTCAACAAAGTAGTACAGTCAAACGTGTACGTGTACAAAGTCCTACGACAGAGTGGTGTTATTAGTGAAGACTTTTATCCCGATCGAACAGTTAATGCGATACGCAGCATATATAAAAAGAGTGTACAAGTTAGGTACTACACCAGTTGTACCATCATCTATGATCGATTTTGTGCATGAAAATCAAAAAGTGATGGACCAAAATAAAATCATCAATATTCACATTGAAACGAATCAAGACGCAAAAACATTATCAGAATGAATACAAACTTTCTAGCTTTCAATGCACATTCTTGAGGGAGACAAACTCTTTAGACAGTCCATAATTCTCGTTAATACTTAAGATCAAACCTAGGAACCAACAAAAAAGCTCTGAGTTGTTAGACAATGTGGCAGAAAGCAATCTTAGGAATTAACTTGAAGACCTGGAATGATTATGTT
>QKMX01053912.1:0-10754 GCA_003401595.1 Venustaconcha ellipsiformis
TCTACTTCCCTTTGGGAATCTCCAAATCCCATGCCTGTCGACTACTTAATTTATGTGTAAACTCAAGTAAACAAATAAACTGACAATCATTAAACTTGGTTGTTCAATTATGTTGCGTTCTGAAGTCTGTCATGTTTCTACAGTATTTTACCCAGCAATGTCTACCTTATCGATTTACGCAATAAATGGGTTAAAGAAATTTAGTTTCTTCGTTTTGTAGGAAAATATATATTATTTTGATAAAATAGACAACTTGAAGCGCTATGTGTACAATCTAAATTTGTAAAATAGAAATCGCCGTCCAAAAATTATTGTAGCATTTAGGAAGTTTTTATGGATGAAGTAATGAACCCATTAATCACTGATACGTAGTGGAGAAACAAACCCATGCACATTGAAGGTATTGCCTTAAAAATATTTAAGAAAAAGAAAATCAACATTTTTGGAGTAGATATCAGGAAATACTTCACTCGTGAAGTGGGAACAATTTATATTGTCAATGTTTCCACTTCATTCGAGAAATATATCGTTATATTCACTAAAAAAAAAAACTTAGATATCCTATATTTATTAGAGTTTGAAATAATTACTGCTACTGCCTACAGATGTTCTAGGCATTTGTCATGAGTCAACGTTAAAGCAGACATTTGGTACAGGTTACAACAGACTTACGGTTGATAGGTGTGATCAGATGAGGCACAAGTCTGGAAAGCTAGAGCTGCCTGACTGAACCTGGCGTGGATCTGCTGTTCTAGTGGCATTTTTGGAATTTGGTAAAACAGTACGCAGTAAGGTTGAACAAAAGCGGGCAAGGTTGTCACGTGCTCGCTCTTTTAACCCTCACTCTTGTTATAAGGTACCACATATTTCCTGCAGTGTGATATTCCTGTATCCTGAAGATTTATGCATTCTGAAAATTCATGTAATCTAAAGATTCATGTATTCGGAAGACTAATGTATTCTGAAATATCATGTGTTCTAAAGATTTATGTATTCTGAAGATTTCAGTATATTGAACATTCCTATGCTCAGAAGAATATTGCAAAAAACTTCTGTTCTTGGTCAGATTTTATTCTAATTTACCTTTATCTGTCTTTGGACTACAGTTCAGGCTTTTTGTCTCTAAAAAAAGGAAGTCCTGTATGCAGATTGTTTTGGTTAGGTTTTTACTTTTTCCCTGTTAATCTGGATATTGCAAATTTAGCTCAGTACAGATGATTTTAATGAGATATTTCTTCTACTTTGATCTCACCGTAAATTTCTATTCAGTTCGAATAGTATACCGATTGTAGCATCAGACGTCCGTTAACGCGGTGTTGAATATGACTTCATTATATGTTTTTATACAGATTAATTTAAACGGATGTGTCCAGAGGTGGTGCAAGCGTGTCCTGCTGACGGAGTGTCGTGCCGTTGGTGCTAAATTAGTCATCACAAGCGGCGAAGAATACGAATCTCTGGTAACTGAGGAAAATATAGTGTGCTGTATATTTTGCTTCCCTGTATGGTTGATGCAAAGTGCAATATACAAGGTAATTCATTTTCAAAATACCATCCCCTAACCGGGAATAAACTTAATAAACAAAAATAATTTTCTGTTAGTATAATATGATGATTAAACGATGTAATTGAATAGTTGTCGAAGACTGACATCGCGTGGGACCCGAAACTTAAATTCTGCTTCTTTGAATGTTTTTTTTTTTTTTACAAAAGATACTGAAAATACAATATCATTGATCTTGGTGGCATACTATATTATTAATTCAAGAAGGATGTAAATTCTGCAGGCTTTAGAAAAGGAAGCACATTTCACAATAAAAATAAAATAATAGGAATTTGTCATGAATCATGTTCGATTTCTAGTCTTTAAAATGAGTTACTAAAGACGCTGTTTAGTAATTGGAGCTTTACACAATGTCTTTTTAGTTCTAAAAAGATTCTGGACCCTTAGAAAACCTTGCTTGGCAATCTTAACGACATGAATAATATCAATTTTGCTGCTTTACTAAAAACTATCATCGGTTTTTAGCCTAGCTTTTAGCCATTTTTCCTTTGAAGACACATCGATTGCGTGCAGAAGCAGAGTTTACGTTACAAGAAGCTTTCTAATCTCAATTAAGTGGAAAGCAATTTACTTATTGTTTCAGTTGCATCGTGTGTCGACATATGATGATTTCGAGGTTCGATTTGATTCGGATGACCTATTTCTGCACGGTGCCTTCCAGGATGCGGTCTGCCAGAGACAGGAAATATTTCATAGTAAGTTCACTTATGAAGGATAAATAAAGCAGAAATATAATTACAGTATTATAGTAAAGTCTTGATCACTGAAACTCCGATTATCGCAATAATCAATTATCAGGAGAAAAATATCTTTTCTTTTATTACCACGTCATTTTGAATCTAAATCCATCATTCGAGATTGCTCATTAAATCATTTCATGTGACAGCACATGTTTGGAATCTGGATTTATCATTTCATTTMCTGGGTTAAATCATTTGATTTCATATCACATCATTTGAGAATTTTAATTTTTGGCGGTGTCGGCTGCCCATAGAATACACAAAGTGTTGAATGTTTTCAATGGGACAAGGCATTCCATAACCTAGTTATCAAATAACATTCCCAAAACAAATACAGTATTGTTTCAGAGAATTGTTACAAAAAATGCATTTACCGATATCAAACAATTTTATTTTATACAAAAATGAACTCAATAGTAAAATGTTAATAATACGATATTGAAACCATTGTAATTTTGAGTATTTTGTAAAAACATTTGAATACATTTTTTTTTGGGCAACAATCCATATTCAAATTGAAAATTCCCCTTCATTGTTGTTTCACTAGCTGGTTTTAAATCAGATCTGAACAATGACGTTGTTAAAGTCTTTACACGATTTATTGCTACGAAACATAATTTTTTAATTGGAAATTCATGAAGGGCGTGGCATTAGTACTTGTATCTAACTGTAGCTTTATACGCAATGACACTTTGATTGATACTTTGAAAGGATATACAATATGCGATGGGCCATATTTAAGTTTAAATCAATAATAGTTCCCTGGTCTGTAAACATACCACTAATTTCAGTAGCATTTCTTATAGAAAACTAGTACCTTGTTAACCCTTAGTCATCCATTTTGTTTTCATACAGTCCTCTCCTGACTGTGGTATACTTTTTTCTATCGTAATATTTTCAAATTAATATAGCACAACAGGACATTTTTGGAGTATTTTTATAAGTTTATCAGAATGTCATCTCCTAATAGGAATAGTTATTGAACGTCACATATTTCACATTGAAACAAACTGAAACATATTACACTAGATTCAGAACTCTATGAAGCCATGCTATTTTTCAAAAGCTGGTAAACATTTTTCAATATCTATTGTGGCTAATTTACATTTAGAAAAGTTTAGAACCGAAAATTTTCGTTTGCCCACTTTTGGCTGTCATATAAGCATGAAAATAGTATTGATTTAATCTCCCGAAACCTTTGTGTGTGTGTGTGTGGGGGGGGGATTTGGTAACGAGACAAACAAATAGTTAATAATTGATGTCAAAGATCAATTTAACTAATGTTTAAAATAATTTATTATTTCAGTTTTATTTTTGAAATGTTTAAAATTTATTCAGATCCACCAATAACATAAATTTAGTCACATTATGATAAAATGTTTCAACACTATACGTCTTGCTTCCTACCCAAACTGTTTTCTCAATGTTAAGTCCTTTTGGCAATGCTAAGTCCTCAATTTCTTGCAAAGAAATATACTTTAGTTGAGGATTTGTAGGAATCAAAAGAACCACGAATAATTAGAGTAGTATTATCTGCAAAATGCGACATCACATATGTTCTTTTGTATTCTCGTTATTCTTTAACAATATGGACAACATTTTGTAAATAATAAGATAAATTGGGTTCCTTGCTTACAACACATTCAGATCATAAATGCTCTACTGTTGAAAAGGCACACAATTTTTTTCTATATACTAATTTTCTATCGTACACTTTACTTTGTTCATTAACCGAACATCCGGACCACTTTAATACACTTTGGACAATTTTGGATAGCTGTAGCTGCACTTATTTAATTCATCTACAAATTAGTACCTTTCTGAAAGACTGTTGCACAATTCACCATATTCATCCCTGAGTCCTCTTGGTTAAGAAATTCACTAATTTATTGCTCGCTTTAAGGAGGTCGAGTCGCTTATTGAGGCAGATATTTGCATCAAAAGCTTTGATGCAGGAATAATTTGTTACAGAGTTTAGAGTTCGGGAAAGTATGAGCAGTAATCAGTAAGATATATAACCGATCAATGATGGTTTAGATGTACGCGTGCTCGACTCAAAGACATCGGTTTGTAAGTATGTTTCCTGCCTTGATAAACTGGGTATGGTATAGTATTGCACCATTCTGGGCAAGACACTTTGCAATCTTTGCCTTTGCACTAAACATATTTTAATGTATTATTGTTCCATTTAACTTAATCAGTGAATTCAGTCAAAACTGTATGACCATAATCTGTGTTTATGCACTGGATCTACATTTTTTTAATTAGTGTAGTTTGAAAATGATGGTTATGCGTAGCTCGTTCTTCTTTTCTAAGATTACAATGAGTGTGGAATATCCTGCAGGTGTTCTGCTTATAAATTATATTTTAGTCACTAAATTTCATTCTCTGAAATAATTACAATAGCGAGATATTCACAAATGTACATGGTATACGCTTTCTTACCTGCGTGATTTCAGTTCCAAAGGAAGGCGACGTGTTTAGGACGAGGGCCATGCCATCGAATTCACACGGAACCCCTCCAAATAGTGTTCCAGAGATGACAGTAGGTCAGGACAATCACAAATTCGTGTGTATTAAGAAATACCAAAAAACCGGGGAGGACGGCGATGGTCAGATAATAGAGTATGAAACCACTACATTTCAGGAAATAATTTTACGGAGAAAAACGAAAGTGCTCAGTAAAGTTACAAGAGAAAAATCACACACAAAAGAAGAAGATAGGAATCCTGAAATACTTGATTCTAAATCAACGTCCGTTAAAACCCCATACGTTGAAAAACAAACGGATACAAATGATTCTGAAGGTGACGAAAGTGAAAACGATGACAACTTTCAGATTCCGGTAATAACATCGTCCATTACGGAAAAGCAAACCCAGGACAAAACTGAATTCATACTAGAGGGGAGCGGATCATTCTTTGTGAAGTCTCAGGAAAACCTCAGTCCACGGCTGAAGCAGATGCATGAAAACAATGTGGATGTGAGTGACACAGTTCTACATACGTTTAGAGAGGAGTCTTTGTCGGATGCTTCAGAGGAAAGTTTCTCACCAGAACCTGAAACTGATGAGGCAGGTAAAATGAGGGAAAAAGAGGACGTGAGGAAAGAGATCCTTAGGATTTCCCAGACTTTGCCAGCCTTGAAGGAGGACAGGTATAAAAGTAAGAATATAGAAAAAGTTACCACAGATGAAAGGACGAAAGAGGAGAAGGCAACAAAGAAGAAGGGAAAAAAGAAATTGGGTGTAAAGAAGTGCATCAAAGATCTTATGAAAACAACTGAGTACAGAGAAGATGTGCCAGAGTTGCCTTCCAAGAATGATGCAAGGTATGCTGCATCAGTGAAACCGAAATATAAAAAGAGTTTAGTTACAACTGAGAAAGATTCAATCACTTCTGATAATGAGAAAACAAATATCAGTGAAGACGGAGTTTGTGCAATGCGTAATAACGCAATAACTCTTAACGATTCTGAAAACGTTGAACCAACAAGACTGGACAGAGTCACTACGGATGTTGAAAATTTTGACAGAAATCTAATCATTGATTATAAATTTGATGCGATTAATCCATCCCAAGAAAGAACCAATATTGACACTGATGTACTGGAATTAGATTCCGAGATGAAAGAAAGTAAAGGAAATTCTGAAGAGAAGGAGAATATTGACAAAGTGGATAGTTTCATCTGTCATACGCAAGATCAACCTATCAGGAGGTATTCAAACAAGGATGAAGGATCTCGGAAATATACAGATATAGATGACAAAGTCTTTCAAGCAAATCTTGAGTTTAAACTTCGGCGTGACATCTCTCATGGTTTGATTGACAAAACATTGGACGACGTGCTGCTTGATCGTGATTTCCCTGCAGATAGTAGCATTATTCCGGTTGGGCAGACAAAAAGGACGCAACAAATGGACACAGCCGATCCCAACCAGAGCAAAGTGGAAGCAGATTTGGAGATCTATGACAGTGATGGAGATATGAAGGAGTACATCCCAACCCTAACTACCCATCCGTCAGAGAAACTTATCGAGATAGGGAGGGGGCCAACTACAGTTGGGTCCTTTACACGAGTGCGAAAGGGCAGATCAAAGTATGATTCAACCAGGAAGTACTTAGGGGAGAGGGTTCCAAAGAAAAGGAATAAGTAGACAACAGAAAGTTTGATTATATTCCAAGCCGAGTATTCATTATGTGACACAGATTTTGGAACATCTATGCTCATTGTATTTATATCAAAAGGACCGAGTCGACGATGAATCTGAGAAAACTGAAGTCATTAACGATAAATATGATACCGTTGAAGTAATATCCAATGAATATAAGAAACCAAAGTCAGTTTGCTGCAAGAAAACAATGCCAAATCAATTAAAATATCAAAGTCCATAAAAAAATTGACAATCATCGATTTAGATTTCAGATTATGCACTCTGTTTAACAAATGTCACGGATGGAAATTACTGCAAATGATATTGGTTAGCATACTGAAAGATTTTTGGACATCCTGAAGGATTTGGATTTCAATGTGTTTAATCCTTTACATTTAGCAGAAATGAGAATTACTGTTTATATTTAACGTACTGGGAGACTTTTGTAGTTATGAGAAAATATATTTTATGATTTGCAGCATTGTGAATGAATGTAATATTATCATCGTTTCATTTATGTAATTTCGTGAGTCATTGGTTGTTAGCAATATTGTGACTTTAGTAAAACAAAATAGAATGTGTACACCACTTTAAGAAAAAGCCACGAATACCATAATATAATTCAATGGGAAGTTTAAATCGTGTTGTAATATTAATGCTTTAAGAACATATAAGGTTAGTGAACAATAATGATTTTCAATTATTATTCATCGCGGAATCAATGTTCCCCAAGGTAAATCAACATTTATGTTCCACTATTGTATAATTTAGTAGCACTGTTATGTTGCATTAATGTGATAGTGCACTGTGTCATGCGTGTATTTAGGTGAAGAATATATAAAATGAAATTATTTGTGATGCCCGTATTGAATACAGTTTTATGCTACATAGATGCATGTTTATGCTTAGAGAATTTTGCTGTACGAATTAAAACGTGCGACCATGTCAATGAGATTGCCCACAAGTCTTTCAGAAAATAAATCATTTCCAAATAAAATGCTTTTTTAAGATGCCCACTTCAATCAATTTCTTAAACATTGTCCTTGAATCCGTACATAAAGGCACTAATTACTCATAATTCACTTATATTCGTTGGTATCAATTTTCGTTGTTTTTGTGGATGCTGGAAACTCGACGACTAATGAAGAAACTTGGTTCAATTTTATAAGAAAGATATATCCACAAATTTAAACATCGACGAAAATATGCATTTTTCTTTATTTTTGGTGGTGTTGAACTATAACCACCAAATTTGTTTCTCACGAAAACATTATGATTAAAAGGATATCTGGTAGGAAAAAAATTTGATTACAAGGAGATCTGACAGGCACCGATACATGGGCATGTTCAGATGACATGTGGAATAACCCTCTGTTACTTTTAGTAGACTAAAAATTATAGAACCTCATTTCGTGTAACGGGTATTTATTTATTTATTTATTTTTTTTATTTATTTATGAGATTTTCATGTGTAGGTTTTATTTCAGTAATATGAAAGTTATTATTGGATTGGTGAATCAAAAGGTCAAGATAGCACGCACTCGTATCGGTGCCAGTCAGATCTACTTTTTGATAAGCAGATTATGATGTAGAATATACCATTTTTACCATATAAACTTAATGAAATAAACTCAGCCTGCTTGAGTGCTGATACATGTCGATATAAGCCATTCAATATTACCCAGTCTAAACTGACAAGCCAGTATCATTCGCCTCGTCACTAGTAAATGTATGTCCCCCCGGTTGGTTAGGTGGTGATGTCATTTGTACAACTATGTTTTGTTATCCATAACAGCTTGTTTGGAAGCAACTCCCCTGAACTGTAGTGATTCGCTGGTAGCTTCAGTGCATTATAGGGTGGGAGTAGGAGTTATTTGCGATCTCACGTGCATAGGAACTAAAACGAGATTGTCCGCGAATGAAGACGATTATAAGGCTCAAAATGTGGTTTACTCAAAACATCTTGTTATGTCGTTGACTGATTGATAGACCATAGTTCTGAATCACAATAATTAACATTTTTATATTGTTAATTATGTTTCGACCAACCAAATTAAAAATGTATCTCTCATGCACGTCATTCCCGCGTAAAAGTCTTGCAAATTGTCCGACTGCGAATATAAAAGTTTAGCATGCTAGAGGCAATATGGGGCATAAGGAGAATTATCATTCCGCCCGCCGTTGGATAAAATGCGGTGGACATTTGAGGCACACTGGAAAAGCATTCTCAATGTGTTATGAATATTTAATTTATATTGTGTCCTTTGTCCGCGATTGAGAGCAGAGATTTTTTCCTACGTGACTTTCGTCATTTTAAGCAAATGTTTCCTTCAATTTGATTTCAAGGCATAACCTTTATTAAAGATTGTTCTGGAAACGAACTCAGTATATATTTATATATAAACAATTTTCCCTTCCTGTGTTAAGTTTAGTCTGCGGAATTATGTACTGTTGTGTTCAAATATAATTTGCGAGGAGTCAGTTATTTAAATTATTTATTGCAATTACAAAGTGCCCATGAACTGTTTAGAATAAAACATTACATTGTGATTCTTGTGAATTCTATTATCATATCACTTGGTTATACGAAGACTTTTGGTAAATTATCACTTTCAAGACCATTGGTAGATGAGTATATTCAATATTGGAATTCCTTCGGAATGTTCTGAATTTTTGGACTTGGTGATAGAACGTTTTAAGATTATTTGGGATTTAATTCACAATACTGTAAGTTTCTCTAAAATGTTCACTGTGTACCTTATAGAAATAAAATGTTTGTTAATTTTACTAATCTTTTTTGTTTTGCTTATTTCTGTTACTTAACTAATGACCAAAGAGTTAATATCAATGTTAAATTCCCACTGTGCCATATGCCCTTTTTAGCTGTTGCCGTCAAACGGGAATTTACATTACCCCATAAGTCAACATGCTGGTGGCAACTGGGGGAAAGCATGATTGGTTAGGTTAACTTTTTTCAATTGCAATTCAACACATCACATATACTATCCTGCATTGATTACAATACAGTGTACCACATATGCTATCTAGCACCAGATTTTTGTTTCATTTCAAACACACCCTATACACACTAACATAAAGGATAGGAGTGTTTATATACACACAATCATACTGTCACATACAAAAATATCAAGTGTTTATAGACACACCACTATACCCTCACACACATACAATTACAAGAGAATGAGTAAAGGTTTTAGATGTTAGCTTTTGAAGACAAAGACATACATATACATATCCAGTAGTTTAACATGTGGATTTTTTGAAAGCCAAACTAGAAATCCAATATTAACTTGGGCATTGTTAGAGACTGTTTTTATGTTGAAGAATGTATAGGGCTATATGAGAAATGTAATGTTAAAATTTGTTGAAATCTAATTGCACACACTCAGCCCTACTATCCAACGAAAAGGGTATACCCCATACAAACATACCACACAATCACACAAACGAAATGTTTATAGGCGTTCTCTACTTACAAATAAACATACTATCTAACGATGAGGTTAGGAATATTGACGCAAACGCTATACTTACATACGAACATGCTATCACATAAGGGTATGAGTATGTATATACATGCTATATGCTCACACAAACATACTATGCTATCACACATTTAGGTAAGGGTAGGAACTATTCTAGAGATATACTATTATACTTTCACACAAACAATCACACTTATAAGATGGGTGAGGACTTTTAAGTTTTAGATGTAAACATTCACACTAAAAAAATTGGCAATGATTTAAGATTGACAACATTGCAACATAAGGATAGAGGTCGAATTATTAAGTACATCGCTATTTTGCAATCGACGCACGCTACCTTTCAGAGCTAATGAAATAGATAACAGTACCACTTTTCCATTATTCTTTATCCTCACTCGTGAACTATTTTAAACCTTCTACTGCAAGCATTGTGTGCAGAAAGTAGCATCACTTGGACATTGTTTCACAATAATAAAGATAATAAATTCAGCATATTAACATACCAAAGTGAGTAATGACAAAAGGTTACTGTTCCCCCGCACAAATCGTTTGGAATTACCTGACTTAGCTACATTACGTACTAAAGGGAGCGAAGTGTTGCTTCAAACCATTACTCTACATAAAGCCCTCCCCCCCCCCGTATAAACATCCTACCCCTGTATAAACACTTACCTCTGTATAAATATCTTACTCTAGTATAAACATCCTACTCCAATATTAATATCCTACCCATGTATAAACATATTACCTCATATAAACATATTAGCCATGTATAAACATATTACCTC
>QKMX01053945.1:0-12179 GCA_003401595.1 Venustaconcha ellipsiformis
ACCATTTTTAATGTCTTTGGTACAGCCATCACTTGCAAGCGATTGGACAAAACTATCCACATACTGTTTATTTACAAGATCGGAAGAAGCAACAGGTACATACGTAAAAGTTTTCTTATTGACAACCATATCAATTGCACTTGTCATTACGCCTTCTGTTTTTCAAGAATAGCTGTATCCGCAGCAGTAATTGTACTTGTTGATGCTGCACTGATTTCAGCATCCACGTAATGTTTATATGTAAGATCCTACGAGGAAGTTGCGTTATACGACGATGTTATTTTGTTGACACCCATATCAAAATTGTATTATCACCAACTTGTTGTCCTTGGTCAGTGATGTATTTTCGAGCTGAGTATTAACTATTAATTTTCCGCCCATATCTATATTTCCTCCCATAGCGACAACGTGTTATTATCGACAGCGCTACGCTGTGAATAACTTACTGTTTGTGTGTTATTTACGTCAGCCAGAGAATATTCAGTTCCAGATTTACTATTTTATTACCTGCCATGTTGATCTATCCAGTCTTTGTTTGGCCTCTTAACGATAACCTATTATTATCGATCGTCTTTAGTTGAGAATAGCTTACTGCTTGTGTGTTATTTAGGCTGACAGGAGGATATGTTGTTTAAAAGTCTAGCACTCGCTGTCTTACATACTTAAATTATCTCTAATTGCATCTCCATATTTTTAGATCTTTTGTTAAATCTGCGTCATTTGTGGTGTTGTAGTTTTATCTTCTATTGAGGTCCCAATTAACGTACTAAATGTAATAGCTCATCATTGCATCGTAACGCATGATAACAATTAATTTTGACCGCCGGATAAAATTTAGTTTTCTAAAATGCAGTTTAATATATAATGAGTATAGTCACCTTTGAAACAGAGCGATTAATAAAACATTAACATAACCACGACCTACCAGATTGTCATTTTTTGATAGTAAGACAAAATGGGTCAGTCATAACTAACATGCTGATGAATATATTACTTAACGGTATGTTCAGCTAAATAAGGGCAATAATACATCTACAGCAGGATAAGAACGAACTGCTTGGCGACTATAACAAAAAACTAAAAAATAAACTTGGCGCTGGCGATGATATTTTTATCATGAAACAACCTGAGGACTTAATTCAGTTGCCGAGCTAGACTCGGATGAGCATAAAATAATTGTCATTTATGACATCCAACTCAGCAACAGCAAATTGGATAATACAAAATCTTGTTTTTCAACGGGAAATGTATTGCAGATTATCTGGCACAAGTTTCTATAACGTCGATTGATTTGTCAGGCGAAATATAGGTTGTTTGTATTGTTAGATGGACTTAACAACATTGACGAGTTGCGTTTTTATATAAAATAAACTAACTGGAGACGATGATGAACACATTTACCAAGACATTGTATTATATCCAAACCAAGATTTATCAAATAGCAGCACCAAATTCGACTGATAACACATGGCTGATAACAATAGCACCAAGCGAACAGTTACCAAATCACGTATTTTTTTTAGTACAACAAGACTGACGTGGTAGTCAACCTCAAAACTGTTCTGTTTGTTAGTCCAGATGCCAGAAAAATATTTTTTCAGGATAAATTTTTAAACAGTATCCAGAACGAGCAATCCAATGCAACTTTGCAGTTAATGCTGCAGCATTAGTTAATAGACATGTATCCTATGGAAGCAATATAAAAATATCAAGATGCTGACAGGTGATCTCAAATTACAACCGAAAAGATCAGGAAACGTTTTCTGATATTTCTATTTTACGTCATTAAGCATACTGAACGAACTATTGGATCAACTTCAAATATTGAGGTTATATGGACACTGGGAGGAATTCCAGGAGTTGCTAATTATTACGCTTAATCTCTAATTTTATCCGATCGATTCATTACAATCGATCCTACAAAGGCAAAATGACTATCCAGGTGTTATGTACTCTGATCTTACAACACGCAGCATAGTTTAATAACACAAGCTATAGTTAAACGACCGTCAGTTTTCATTGACGATAGATTTCGGAACGCAAGGCGTACTGCCAGCAAAATTCATGCTAACACAAAGACAATTCAATAAACACGGCAACTCAAGCCATTCATTTTAAATTTATCAGCAGCACAAGTTATTGCAACGGCTGAAAGTAAGTAAATAAGCGAAATTGTTGCCACTAATATGAACATTAGAAATAGCTGCTGCATCAGGTGCAAAAAGGCAGTGTACGGTGATGGAATCAAACAGCTTCTCTAAAATGCAAACCATTTCATTTTGTATAAAGATTAGAATAAAAATATCTGAAGCACGAAGTGTTCGGAACCGCAAAGACAAAACAAGGTGGATTCTTAGGGCTTATTTCTTCAGGAATATCAGGAAGTCTACTTCCCAATCTACTAGAGATAGGACCTGGGAAAGGACTGATGCTGCTACATGGTACACGTAGTTAACAACTTTGATAGTTTAAAAAAACTGAAAAATATGAACGGATTTATCGGACTAGTTTCAATAAACGAGTTATCATCATAACCTGGACAGCTTCGCTCTCTGCAAACGGCTGAAGCAAACTGTGTAATAATTTTTCAACATTTTAACGAAGGATCTGGCATGCATTAGGTAGTGCATTGCAACAACAATTATTTTGATTCGCTTGGTCTACCACCGAGAGGTTTTGCAAGCAGTACGTTTTGTAGATGAAAAAAGATGAAAAATAAACAACTCCTCTAATCAACTTCTGTTAGTTGGAACAGCAGCTTGTGAATATTACTGCGTTATGTTTATCAAACAAATATCTGGGATGCAAGCATCTTGGACGCAAGCGCAGAGTGCAAAGCACTTCTTGAGTGATTTTCTAAAATTTATATTACAGTTTACATGTAAACTAAGCTTGGAAAACAACAAAATTGTAATTTTGTCTAGCAATCAAATATAAACTATGCATTCGTAATCCTTCAAGTGCAGAAGTAAAACAGAAATTACAAGTAAAACTACGCAACAACTTAAAATAACATACCACTTTTGCAACGTGCTTGTGCTACCTTTTGCAGAAAACGAGCATGTTTCTTAAACAAGCTAAACTTAGTGAATTACTACCTGGAGATTATGGAAGGCAAAGAAATTTAAATTATAATAAAAATGCAGATGATTTCATGTAAATGTAAAGGTGACTACGATCTGTGTATGGAGCAGGATAAAATAATATCTTATTGTCAGTGTTGTAATAGCGAGCTGTAATGGGATCCGGCTTAGATATTTACAAATTAATTGGCAACTACCGAAACCCAGCCGAGGGTGGACATTGCCACGTCATGAGTTCACTGGGCAACTGAAAACCTCGATCAACAACTTAGTGAAAATGACAACCTAATTCCAGGGCAAGAACCTTATAAGCAGGTCGATGAAATTACAATGCATCATGACTTATATTACTGTGACAATGATGAACTGGTTGCTATAATATTGTGCTTCAAGTTTTGAAACCAAACTGAGGCCTGCTTCACAGGTTGCAAGAGCAAATTCATCATGAACTAGTGCAAGGTATTATAGGAACAAAATATAAACATAGACTCTTAGAATCTCGGCTTGGAAAGCCCCTGTCTCGGAAAGATGCATGTGTCGCAGCCCCGCTCAAAGATGTACTTTCACTGGAGACGCTCTCGTCTCAATTGTATAAACCAAAAGTGCCCCAGTTTCCTCGACGAAGTGTCGTCTCCAACGCAGTGGGTGACATTTGGGCAATAGATTTTGCTGAAATTTCAAACATAGCACAGTACAACAATATTAAAATATACCTGATGAATGTAGTTGATAGTTTTAGTAAATACGCGTTTAGTGTACCTATTGCAGATAAAACAGTTAAAACTATAACTAACGCGTTAATAGATATTATCAGTACAGAAATCAAAACAAATAAAACTTAGACTGATCACAGAAAGGCTTATTTTTAATAAACAATTCGAGCAGTTTCTAATGCAGAACAATACATCAAAGTACGTGATTGTAAATCAGAATAAAATTATTATGGTCGAGAGACTTAATCGCATGTTTAAAGAAAAGATCTGTAAGCAACTCACAGCTAAAACAATTACAGTTATGTTAGTGATCCTCCAAAGATGGTATTGGATTACAATAAGACTAAACATAAAACACTTGGAAAGTAGCTAAAATAAGCAGTTAATGATCCAATACTGGTGAATTAGAATATGTACCGAAGACACAAGTTTAACTTTGGTGATTGTGTTAGAATTTTGTTAGTGAAGAAAACATTCCAAAATGGCCAGAATAAGTATTTTTTGTGTATACATATTTTAACAAGAATACCTTTTGCGAAAGCTAAAAGATCTAGCCTGGAACAATAATCTCTGAGAAGAACTTATTGGAAGTTTTGAAAAGGATATATACGTCATCGCGAGAATAATTCTTAGAAAGGTAAGCGAAGTTTAATCAAATAGAGTGGTTATAGTGACAGTTTTAATAGTTGGATCCCAACTAGAAAAATTAAAAGTTTTGATCCTGTCACAGTAAACTATAGACAAACTTATATTTCACTGGCCTACAGAATGATATCAAATGTTGTCTTCACGTTGTTGTTAATGCGGAGTACTCACACTGTCCCATCAAGTTAAATAATCTTGAACAAAAAATCAAATGTTATAAAATAATTTGACTCGTTCTCCACGATTCATGGGGGACTTTAACATCAACCAGAATATCTGATGCTCAGATTAAATACAATTCAACTTTGTAATCTTTCTAGCGAGGTAATATTTTATAATGTACCGTGATTTCGTTGCTACATAAACTTGCTCGTCTTGAGGTATTATACCTGGTTTTGTCAGCAAATTATTTATCCTCGATGACAGAAAATAGATATATTTCAAATCGAATTTTGAACCGTTAACAGTACTGGGATTTGAAAAATAATGATGCAATTCACACTCTAAATGCTTGCACTCTACAATATCACGATGGATATTATATCAAAGATCTAACAATCTTTTTGCGATCAACACAGTTGTTTGGGACATCTTTATGCAAAAAACAACTTTTATCTAATTACTGTAATACAATGTTGGATGAAATGAGAAGCATTGTCAAAGCTAAAATCTTAAATATGAACGTGTCATTCGACGCAGTCAAGCTATTTATGAGCAAGCAAAAAACAGAAAAAGTATGTGCATTGTATCGTCAAATTATAATGCTTCCTCGGTATTTAATGCTTACTGACAGATTCTGAGCTACCAAAACTGATAAATGTAAAACAAATATTTGTTCGATACGATAGAGACACCATCACGAAGTAGGCCCATTGTTGCTTGACAAGGGAAGATCTCAGAAACATTCTAAAAATTGATCTGTCAATAAACTGCTAACAGTGATTATTAAGACAATTTTTAGATTTGTTAAACTTGCTAATCTGGAGAATATAAGAAACTTTTTTCGCGATAACAGCAACGTTATAGTAGAACGAGAAAAGAAATTCTCTTGTCAGCAATGTTGAGGTAGATACGGAAAGATCGTAGTCGAATAAAATAAGGAAACTGTAAACAAAAGTATTGATTTCTGTCTGACAAGCAACGACATTGCACATATATAAAACATCAGGTGATTTGTCCTGAAAGACGATTATATCTCTGTTTGCTTACAGCAGATTTATTTGACTTCATCAGCAACAAAATGTAATGATGATGATCAAATATTAAAAGATTTTGATGTTGATGATATTGATGAAAATGTTTCTTCATTTGTATTTAGGTTTATTACTATTATAGGTCTCGCAGATTTTATAAAATTTATACCCCCTCGTCTATCACTATAAACATTTTCTTTCTCTGAAACAAAATCAATATTTTCAAGTCTATTACCGGTTTAAATTATGTTCCTGTGGTCGGTGACTAAATAACATGTGATTGATCCATGAAATACCTGATAAACAAATATGTGTAAAATATAGCTAATATTAATGATACTTCCAATATTTTTGGTTCTAATATTTCTGATAATTCATCTGCTATTTGCCTCATGAAAATCGTAGACCGGATGTGGTTTATATTTCGCCCTGTAAAGACAAATTGGCCATATTATTGTAAATTAGCGGATCATTCACATGATAAACTCGTATACCATTTGGAATCTCATTACAGAACAAAGGATAAATAAATTCGTATAAGAACATTTCAGTGTAATCAGTATCATCTTCACTTTTTACTCGAATTGTATAACCGACTGGGGTTCTAATCCCAAACTAAGTATCATCTACTTCTACCAATAACTAAATCTGAGCTTGCTGTGCACAAGGGTTTGAAAATAATAGTACAATTTCATATTCAGTTTTCTAAGCTAAACATTCTAAAATCTCAGCAGCTTTCTGCCCTGGTAGAAGAATCCCCAAAACAACAACGCGAGGAATTTGCTTATCCTTTTATCACATCCAAATCTCGTCAAATTTTAACTGGGACAGATTTAATGTCGTTGTCGGATAATTTATTTCAGGAATCTGGGTCAGTTTGGATATTTGATAAAATAACAATATTACTATGAAATATGGTGTCGATGTTGAATCACAAAAGATGTATCCCAGATACACCAGATATTGAGCATCATAAACAACAATCCATTTTTTGTTGTAAAACGAATTAAGCTTAGATAAAAAAACTTTAACGGGGTAGTCGGAGGTCTGTACGAAAAGCATAATGCAAGAAATATTTGTGTTAGATGCTTGCATTGATGCAAGTCTCAGCTTGTTCTCGATCGACATCTCGAGTATTTGTATTGCGTACAGCGGATATTTATACCTGGCTAAGAAGACAAGATATTACATATTACAAACTACAGACACAAGATGAAAATCCGTTTTATATACGAAGATTTTACTTCCAGTGCTAGAAGCAGATAAATTTTCCACAAGAAAAATTAAAGAATGTATTCCTTGCGAGGTAGCATATGAAGTTTTCTATCTTGTTGATAAACGTTTATTGAAATCAATAAAACTATAATCGTAGAGCGAGTCCTGCTGTTTTGCTTCTAAAAAATCTTCTCGTCGAGATTAATTTCATTCTGATGTTACACGTTAAGACAGTAGCGATGAAACCGCTGACAATAAAACAAGAAGCCGATTTTGCTGCAGCAGAATTATGTGATAGTTCTGAGCAAGCGTTTACGCTTCAAGACCGAGTAAAAGATTAATGTTGTATAACAGGAAAGTATCATGATCCAGCGCGCGCATAACAAATGTGATTTAAAATATACCGCACCAGATTTCGTTCCTATTGTCTTTTACAATTTTCATGGTTATGATTTTCATATTATATGTAAAGCGTTACGCAACAAAGATATAATACACCTTCTTAAAATTAACAGCAAGGAAACATTAAGTGCAACCTAAATAACACTGAAAAGTATATGTCTATGACACTTGGCAAGTTAAGATTATGGATAGTCTTCATTTTATGGAAGCATCGTTGGACGAGATTGTAAAAGGCTGAGGTAAGTTTCACAACTTGACTGAACATTTCGGTCAGAAGTCAAGCTTGTTGAGTATCTTGATAATTGGGATGAAACAATTTTATCTGACAACGATAAGTTTTATTCTTGGTTAAATCTTGAGAGGTCAGTGATGATGATTATGTTTATGCTAAATAGATATTGGAAGTTTTTGGCTGCTAACTTGTCTCTTATCACAGATGCGTTGGTTACTCATATATATAGATTTGAAAATTTCAAAAATGTCAGCGTTGACAATTACGGACTAGACCCAGCTTGGTACTATTCTGGACCTGGTCTAAGCTAGGATGCATTACTGAAGCATAGTAAAGTAAAATTGGAGCTGTTATTAATCCCACATTTGTTCTGTTTCATCAAGCGTTAAATCAGAGACGGAATAAGTGGTCATAAAAATATGCTAACGCCAAAAATAAATATTTACCCTACTATGATAATTCAGTGCCATCAAGTTTTAAATCCTACCTCAATGACAACAAACTATATAGTTATGCCATGTCTGAGTCTATGCTGGTTTCAGACGGATCAATGAAAAACAGTGTTTTGATGCAACTGATAAAATCTTAACAGCGGGATGTGAATATCCTGATTTTAGTTATTTTGTTGAAAGTGATATTGACTATCTTGTTGCGCTTCCTGATAAGCACAATGATCATTCATTTTGTCCAGAATCAACGCTAATCGATTACAGTTTATTATCAGGAAAAACAAAGTGTTTATTCATATGGTAAATCTGTTGTTCAGAAACTAGTCCCTAATCTACATGACAAGCAGGGATACGTTTTGCATTACAAATATCTAAAACAGTCACTTGACCATGGTCTGGTACTAAGAAAAGTTCATGGAGTTTTAAAATGTAATCAGTCATGTTGGGTGAGATACCTTAATACTAGCCGAAGAGCAGTTGCAACAATGAAGTTCAACAAAAACTCATGAATAACAGCGTCTTCGGCAATATTATGGAAATATCAGAAAGCGAGTCAATAGTGAGATCGTTAATAATGTGGAACATCGTAATAAACTCGTTGCATCTGATGATTTTGTTAGTATCAACATATTTAATAAATATCTAGAAGTTGAACAATTTACGTCTGGATGGTAGTACTTGAAATATCAAAGAAGTTAATGTACTAGTTCCACTATGAATTTGTTAAGGTTAAGTGGCCTGGCGCAGAATTGTTATTTACTGACATTAATATTTGCTAACAAACAAGATAGAACCTGACGATATTTATCAATAGTTTTACGTTAGCCTAGAGCTATCGGATCTTATTTTCTATAAATACAGCTGATTTTAATATGATAATAACAAATATATTAAAGTTAAGTTTACGAATAAAATAAATTGTGTTCCTATCGCCGAGTTCATCGGATTCCGAAATGATATGTTCTGTTTAAAAAGTTAATAATAAACGAGCCAAAGGCATCAAAAGAAATGAAGTAGGAAAGGTGCTAGAATTCGATAATTATTAGGCTGCACTACAAATTTTCTGGTTATGTTGAGATGATGACAATAATATAAAATCGTCATACAGTTGAGACTGATGCTATCTTAAAATCTGGTCTGTGCAATTTTGATGACATGCGGTAGTGTTCCGATGGCTTTAACATATTAGCGTTAGGATGTCTTTTAGTATTGGTTTCAGCAAGGTAGATGGTTATTAGAGTAAATCTTGTATGAATGTAAAAAGTAGATGTGGTCAACGTTTGTGTGAAAATATATAATAAAACTCGCAGTAGTGAGCAAAAAAGATATTGTTTCTTAGCCACCCCTATTTTGTCTAACGACTATGATGATTTCCTTGATAGGTCCTCGAGTTAAATAATCGACCAAAAATTCGATGCTGTTTTTGTATTTATTTTGCTAGCTCGGAGTGTATCAGCACAATTTTATGTTCGTCCTAGTACAAATAAGGGTTTAGCAAAGAAACCTCCTTTATCTCCACTACTCACATTCATGTCATGTGTCGAATCCCTTTTGTGACAAGTATTTTAACATGAACTGCATGAACAGATTGTATGATGATGTTCCAACCTAGAAAATCTATGATATTTTGATGGATTGCTGCTTATAAAAAACCCAAATATTTACTATATATTTCTTAGATTTATAGTATGTTGTCTTTCTCCTTTTATTGGTACATACTTTTCAGTATTTATGCATCGTTTGCCTTATATTTTATTGCTTTTGTGCTTAATGTATAAATTTAATTAAAAGTGATTATCATCCTAAGTTTATGTGCAGTTTAATGTTACATTTTTAAACTGCACCTTTCCTTGGCACCAAATGACCACTGTTGTGCTGAGGTGCCGTGATGCGATACTTTGTTCATACTGATACGATTCATTACTTTGTTCATACCGATACGATTCATTACTTTGTTCATACCGATACGATTCGAACTTGACATTTAACTCCTTATCATGTTGGAATATCTAAATAAAACTTTTTTTACTTCAGGTCTTGGAATTGCCACACTTGTAATCGGATTGTGTGTCAGAAGTGCTATATCCTTTGCAGTTACCTTGGGAACGGACTTCAATAGAAAGGAGCGATTTTTTGTTAGTCTTACCTGGCTTTCAAAGGGAACAGTACAAGTAATGATCACATTTGATACGATTCAATAAAAATTATTACAAAGATACTTTTGCGTCTTTTTATGTATTCATTATGAAATAATCTCTGTAGGTGACTGAGATCTGAAAATACCTCAGTAAACATGTGGACATCAAGAACGTAACGTTATGATACGAAAAAAAAATATTTTAACGGTCTATTTGTATATCGTCCTTGCAAAATCAATTTGATTGATTCAGTTCCATTTCTATATCTATAAGATCTTAATAATACATATAATTTAAGATGTATTGCATAAAAGCTAACCATTGGCACTACACACACGAATATTATATTGAAAACCACAAGCATTTCTTCATTATAAATTTCATATACTTTCACGTGCATGTTATCTTTTTCGTATCCAAATTTTATAAAACTGAATTCGTTAATTTCTTACAGCTAAATATTTCATTCTATATTTGCCAGGTGCTGCAATATGTTAAATGGCATCAATATGTAATCAAGTGCCGTATTTATGTTGACTACTTTTTGGTAGCGCCAAGTGTTGAACACATCGTTAACAGTAAATTAACATCCTTTTAGTGAATCATTTTCATTGCAGGCAGCGATTGGTGGAATGGCTTTTGACAGAGCTGTGGAACTTAACGATCCAGATAATGAAGTAGTACGTCTCAGTTTAGACATCATTACTCTTTCTGTTCTAGCCATAGTTATATGTGCTCCCTTAGGAGCAACATGCATAGCCCTCTTAGGGCCAAAATGTCTCAGCAAAGGAGAATTTTCAGCATCATCTGATGGTGAAATAGAAGTGAAAGTCTGTGATGGAGAGAAAGAATTGACAAACGGCAAAACGTCAATTCAGGATGGCATATTCAAGGAGGAACAAAGGGCAAAAGATACGCATTACAATCTTAACATGTCTGAAGCAAGCATTGCTTCACTTACATCAATTGAGAGTGAAAATGAGAATATACAAAGCAATGGACATACAAGCCAAACTATGGTCTCTTATGCGGAAATTTTGTTAGCACAAGTGCCAGAATGTGAAGATGACCGAGACACATGCAATATTTCTAGAAAAATAAGTGTAACCTTAATAAACGATCCCGCGCCTAACAGTTCGCCGCAACACAAGTTATAAACAAAAGATGGACTTATACAGCTAAGGTGGGAAAAGATAGAAATCTACATTGTTGCACATTTGACTACAGTTTAATTTTAAAGTTGTATCTATGCTGCCATTACTTTGTTTCTACACCTTTAAAATCATATCTGACAACAGATAATGATTGTGGAGAATCCTTGGGGTTTACATGTGCTGCTATGACAATTATATTAGCATGGCCTTTCGACAAACCAAATTACGTTTTCACCTAAATTCTGTCATCAGAGACAGGGAGGGTGGGAGGGAGAGAGACCCAAAGTCTCTTCATCATTAATGTCAATATTGTTTCATACGTCAATAATTCTTTTGATTCCATTCTTGTTCTTAGGCAAAGAAAAGTGTACTTGAAGGGTGTTGTTTGAAATCAAATGGTGCTAAATATGTCCATTTTCAATTTTATTGTAATCCTGGAAAGTCTGCATATATAAGACTTCTATATATTTTCAGACGGATGGTATGTTCCTTGATTGTATTTATGTTAGCAATGGGTTACATGTGGGAGACTTATTTAGAAAATCGCGGACACATTACGAAAGATTTTAAATGGCACGATTTTACTTCTTTCTACTAGTGAATATTTTTATTTTAAAACAAACCACTGAGAACTTCAAAGCTTAATACTGATAGTAACAATTTTTCAACTATAACAGCACGAACATCTTCGCAAAAGGGAAGTTGAGCCTCCCAGTTAATTTTCCTTTTACCAAGGACTTAAAATGATTCAAAACCTTTGACTTCTTTCGCCATAAACAACTGTGTAATCTTTTGGAAATTGACGGACTAGTTTACTGGAGAAAATGATAAATTCAACGCATGGAACTGAGATTAGCGTTATACTCCTATCCTTGTTCACAATATTCTTTTGATAAGTGGTTAAATCAAAACTGTAGAGGGGCCCCGAGTGGTCTAAAGCGCTCTCCGTTACGGA
>QKMX01053956.1:0-14165 GCA_003401595.1 Venustaconcha ellipsiformis
ATAATAATAATAATAATAATAATAATAAAAATAATAGTCAAGATTACTAAAAGCTATTTTGGTATATCGTAAGATGGATAATGTCGCATTAAAGATAATTAATTCGTTGATAACTGTGTAGTATTGTTTTCTGTGAACAAACTTCGAAATAAAATTAATCATCTACGGTTTTGTATAAACGTCAGTAGTAGATTATAATGAGGTTACTTTGCCAAACACATATGTTGTATTAGGATGAAAGCATGAATAATCCCTCCTAGGCCTCCCTGTTAGTCTAAACAGCTACAAAAACAATTTTGTTGAGGCAACACAATCTGTTTCATGTTTGGTTATCTAGCTTGAGGACCTTCCACCGAAACATTTAAAGTCGTCATGCAAAATAGGGTTTTGTCTTAGAAATACCCATTGTACTCTACTACTTTGGATTTTGCTTGAAGTCGCTGGCGATTTACATTTATATTTTCACACAAAATTGCTACACCTATCTTCACACAAAATTCAAATCCGCTTTTAATAACCCGCTGATATTTATAGGTCAGTTAGATGACTGCGCTATTATTAAATCGCTGATATTTACAAAATAATTAATAATTGTATAGGATGGACTAGCATAAGCATAAGTTTTACAGCATTCACGAGCGTCGAATTCACTATTAGAGGGTCTTGACTATTTTTTTACACAGCTGCCTGTGGATATATTTTTTTTAGAATTTAACTTTTGCTCTTATATAGCTTTCGTCGTCATGATCAAACAGTACATATTAACCTTGCCACTAATGAGAAAGCCAAATTCTAGCATTTTGATGACATTTCCATGTGAGACTATGGATTTATCGACACTACATTTTTTAAATTCATCATTCACCATGATATTTGTGTGTATTTGTTTTGCGATATTAGATTATAAAGATTTTCAGCAGCCTTAGAAAGTGAGTCTGTGACACAGGTAAGCTTGTTAAATAATCTGAATTTTCTGTGCTAACTACAGACAGCCTTATTTTATTTCTGTTCTTGAAATACGTGTTGTACTTTCCATTGTCAAGCAAATTCGTCATATGCTTACCTCGAAAAAGAATTTTGTTTACTAGCTTTAAGTTTTAAATTCATTTAAACTTTACTGCGTATCCTTATTTGGTATTTCGCAAACTCTATTCGGTATCATATCACCGAGCAAATTGTCTTTAACTCGCAGTTCCTGTTTTAGATATACCATAAATAAACTTTTCACCTTATAAAAGCTTGAAGTAGATTAAGAATTTTATTATAAGTCACTGTTGCTATTTTACAAGACATTTTTGTTTTTGTGTTTTGGCCCTATCCTTTTATTAGCCGCCGATAAAACAATACATTCGCCGGGTACGATTAACAGTAATGGATTTAATGTTCCCCCTCTGAAATGATTCCACTACTTATTAATATCATTGGAATATAATTCAGCACGCTTATTATTTTACATTAAATTTCCTAGCACGTCTGACACAGTAAAGATGGATAATATTTATTGAATTTGATGAGCTCATCTGAGAGACTTGATGAAATATAAAAAATATAATTGAAGTCAATTAATTCTTTTTTCGTTATTATGAAACTGTTTCGGTAATTATTTCAATAGCCGTAGTAAAAGTATTTTCAGTTAAAGCTCTATCGATCAGAGCACTAAATTTTTCATTGATAGGATCGGCAAGAAACTGTACTTATCGTACACTTCAGATGAGATATCATCATATCTGATATCTGTTAATACTGAAAATGAAAATGGAGGGTTAAAATGCGTTGGTGTTTCAGTAATATCATCGGCTCTAGCACGATATATACCGTCTGTTTCGTCGATAAAATGAACAACATAACATAACCTTCCCAGTTTAGAACTTTTAAGAACTAGATGCTGCATGAGAATTGCTTAAGCTGTTGCAAAGCTTTAAAGATCGTGAATATCAGCTTGCTGTATATCTGAGGCGGTTAGATTGAGGTATCCAGCAATCAGATCTTTGATGTTTCTGTATTTTACTTCTGCTAGTAACTTTTCAGCTTATTCTGTATAGTTTTTCAACGCAGTTTTGTTTGGAAATATTATGTATTTCATAATATTTATGAACAATTGTTTTCACGGCTGTAATATCGTCAAGCTGTTGATAAAATATATCTCTTTCGACATCATCATATAACTCAATTCTAGACTCAATTTCTGATACTGCATTAGTGAAGCATTAATGTGACATTCGTCATACGTATACTTATCGCCGGTGAGAGTCTCTCAGCACTAGATATGCTGTTATTAGCAGGTTAGTGTGAGCACTATTATCTACATATCTTTTTATCATAATAGTCCATAATTAGTACACGAAATACTAGACGTTTAGCAAATGTGTTCTTGTGCTTACGAGTTTTAAGAAACGTGTTTTCTTGCTTGATCTAGTTTACCAAGCTCGTTGTGAATCTTCTTTAGTCGCTCTTGCTCTGGTTTCTTACCACCATGAAACTAAGTGTTTACAAGGTGAGATTTATCAATAGGCAAAACATTTTCTTTATTCGGCTCAAGCAGTGTATCTATCTAATATATTGTTCCTTGCAGTGACTTACTGGACAGTATTTATATAAATTATATCTGATTGCGTTTCTTAGCTTAGGGCCTCTCATTCCTGAAATTCTTGCAAAGTTCTCATTTAAGCCGGGGGAAGGTAAAGTTAATTTATTCATTCAATCAATTATATTTATCGCTCCTGTTTCCTTGATACTCTCTGGGCCAAGCGATCATCATCAGCTATTTCGATTTCCTTTTCAGATTTTGTATAGAATTATAAAACTCTTTTGCGACTCTGATCTGGAGGATCAATAGACATTATATATTATAATTACAGATTACAGGTGTATATATCTGACACATAGTCTAACCCGGGTAAGGACTTTCAGCTTCCTCAACATAAATCCGGAAATACTACATGTATGTGGTTAATTGAGGATTAAGTGTAGACTGCCGAGAAGTAGTAACACTAGCATATATTTCAGAAGACAGCTCTTCCCAATTTAAATTATCGTTAGATCCTTCTAATCTCCATGCATAAATAACTCTCCGACATTAGCATTTATTCGACCTTATAGTTGAATTACCTAATCACAAAGGCCTCTGGACAATTTAATTTTATCCTAAACTTACTTGTTTTTCCGTCTATGATCCACTCTAACCCGTTAGATAGAGAGCTGTTAAACGCAAACACATAATCTGGGCTTATTTTCCAAATAATAACTTGATGCAGCTGCAGCAAAACCCCAACGAATAAGTCTATGGTCAGCGAGATGTGGAATGTAACCGACACTATTTGTTATCTTATTCGATCCCATGTCCAGATTTCCCACCATAGTATCACGGATCTTATCACAAAGTTATCATTGAAAATTTTTAGATTTGTTACAGTTATTGGCAAAAGTTGTTTTATCAGGTTGAGTATTAAATATTAAAATACCACCCATATCTATATTTTCAGCCATTATCCCACCAGATAATGACAAGTTATTATTATCTAACGAATTAAGTTGTGCATAACTTACCGCCTGTGAGTTATTTATGTTATGGTGATGGCTAATCGGTATCAAGAGTTACAATTTCATTTTTTTTACTCATGTTGATATTTACATCATCTTTCCATCCGACAAAGATAACTTACCATTACTGGTAGCATTAAGCTGGGCAAACCTATTGCCTACGAGTTATCGGCACTGATAGGAGGATATGTTATTTCAAGGTCTATCACTCACTGACCTGGCATACTTAAGTTACTTGTCATTGTATCCTCAGATTTTTAATATAATTTGTTAAATCTACATCAGCCGTAATGATTATATTTGCTGTTTTGTTGATTGAACTGTCAGTTAAAGTAAAGTACAAGTTTTGTGTAATAGATCTTTCGTTTTTTACTACGAGATAAAATCTTGTGTATCTTAGACAGAATGAGCATAATCAACTTTGATTTGGAGTGATCAATCAAACATCAAAATAACCAAGACCTACCGGACTGCCATTATATAATAATAGGACCAACTGGATCAGGCAAAACTAATCTTTAGATGAATATGTTACTCAACGACCTTTTCGGCTACGATCGAGTTTATATCGACATGATCAATCCACAGCAGAAGAAATACGAGCCCCGTATTGAATACAACGAAAAGCTGAAAAATGAACTTGGCATAGGCAATGATATATTTGCCATCAAGCAACCCGATGATTTAAGTTCCATTGCCGAACTAGATTCTGACGAACATAAAATAATTGTCTTCGATGACATTCCGCTCAACAATGCTGTGATGAATAAAACAAAATCTTATTTTTCCCTATCGCGCATCAGAAAGTATAATTTAATCTACCTAGCTCAAGTCTTCTACAATATTAAAGATCTATTTATCAGGAGAAATGCAAGCTGTTCACAATATTTGCTGCACTAGACAATATCAACGTACAAAATATAGCCCGAGAACAGTGCGGTAGTGAATAAGAGGATAAATTTGCCCAACTTTATCATAACACTAGTGGTAATGGTAGACACAATTTCTTTTTATTTGATAAACTTGCAAGAAATCAAAATCGTATGTTCAGATGTAGAATATACAGTTTATAGACTGTGAAAATTGATCTATCGGTAAACATCCGAAAATTGGTATTTCGGTCAAAATCTAAAATTAGTCTAATAAAATAAATAAAACGAAAAAATGGACAAAAAACGAATGGATGTTCTAAATAAATCGTTGCAATTTGAGCTGCTTTCATGAGGAAGGTTGAGCAGGAGCATTAGGGTCTACAGTAGAACTAGAAACTTCTAGACTTTTTAGGTCAGTAACCGAAGCAGTACTTGGCATACGGCCAGATATTTCTCCGGTATCACTGGAAGGTCTTAAAAAGATATCAGATAAAGGATTACGAGGTATTCTTGAAGAGGAGCACATAAAAACAGCTATTGAGCAAATTATTGAGCGAATAGGAGATCCAACTCAACGACAAGCTGCAGTACTACAAAAAATGACGAACGGGTTAATGGTAATAAAGAATATGTGGCCATGATGCATGAAACGATTAATAAGTTAACAAGAGAAACTAAATATAAAATAGATCTTATCAAGTTAAGAGATTGTGAGGAGAAATATTTTAAAAAGCACAGAGAAGGTATTATTGCTGATTTAACGATATTACATTAACAAGCATAAGAAAAAAACAAAGGTTTCAACTATAAAATAGCATTATTAGAAAAATTAGCTAAAAATCTCGATGGTGAAATAGTAAAAGAGAAAATAGCCAATGGTCTTAAGATCTTTAACTTGATCGCTGAATTATTTGACTGATTAATGTTATTCATAGCATGAAAGGATGCCGGAAATACGAGCACTGAAATCGACAACGAAATTGCTGAACGGTTAGATAAACTCAGATCAAACAGTTAGCTAACATCGACCGAATATAATATTTTACACAACGATCTTATTGTCGCGATCTGATTAGCTAACCGCATTGTACAAACAGTCAACAGTTAAGAATGTTATCAACTATATTACTGGTTGACACACTATGACAAACAGTGCAAACTTCTGTTATTTATAATTTACCAATCGACCTGGATTCAGGCGACCAAACTTCCCCCACGAAATATGAAATAGGTTTAGTTTTAGATACTGCTTGTCACTCTATGGCAAATATTAGAACAAACTTAAATGACGATTTCATATTTCAATCAATTCAGCCAGCTGGCCGGGTTTGGACTTCTGTCATCAAGGTTACAGATCTTAATAAAGCAATAAAGTTATTAATTACAACTAACACTGAATCTTCATCAGATAATGCTTCAGCTCATTCCGAATTATAATACACTGAGTGCCAGAATCACTTTGTAAAAAAGTTGTCTTTTTGATTTCAGTACCACAAATAACATCGGGCTGTTGTAGGATTTTCTCGAAAAGCTTAAGTTTCATACGATGGCGAGTGACTAGTGGACATGATAGCAGTAACTTTGATTTTAATACATTGCTCTATTGCCAGCGTGTCTTATATAGCACGTGGCAGCAAAGTTCAAACTTTTTATTCTTTTACTCCATACTTACAACCTAGATCACTAAATGCAAGATAATCCAAGACAGATAATCTACTATCCTGTTGATGTTGAAAATCAAATATGTTCTATCACGATGGCACTAAGTGATCAATTCGACCGCAGATGAATCTTAATAACGATATTGTAACATATTAACTGTACCTGAGGTCCAGCAATTAGTTTATGGCGTGATCTCTGCTCATCAAAGCCAGCTGAACACAGACAAATTATCAGACAGCTCTGTATAAAAATGAAACAACGAAAACATTTATCGCGTTAGAGGCGTCTGAATTTTTTGCCACAGAAGCCTCTTCTGCAGCAGGCTGAGCTGTTGGATAGAAAATTGATAAGAAAATCAAGGACGGACAACCAACTGCACTTATAGTACGCGACAGAGATACAAAACAGACAGTTTCTGAAATATCACCAACATCAGCAACTACTAAATCGCTGATATAAACGACCAAAATATCTGCTAAAGCTACCAGGCGAAGAAATTATTATAAACTTTATAACTAAAACACGCCCTCTAGAGTGCTATCAGTTGACAAGATATTGCCGCTAATGTTTATATTACAATCACAGATACAGAATATCTGTCACAAATTACATTAACCTACCAACATATAAATGAATTGGAGTATGTTGAATATCGATGAAAATTCAAACGAACCTCAAAACAAGGATACTAACTTTTAATACAAGAAAAGAGGGCGTGTTTCTGTTACCACATGAAGCCGAACTTGATGTACAAGGAAGAGTAAGAACCGCAGCTGGCATAGTAGTATCTGCTGGTACACAAGTGAAACTTGTTGATAACGGTTGGAGTTAGGTATAGAAGCACCAGATATCAACTAGCTAATCAAACAGTAGAAGATATTTCCATGCACTTACAATTGCAAGTAATATTCTTAGCATCGTTTCTTTCAGCAACGATTACTTGAGATCTGTTGCAACAAATATGTTTTGGAAAGGATACTGAAAATGGAGATGTTATTTAGAAATAATTTAATATCTTCTTGCAATTGCCTCTGGCGCTGATGCTACTGATTATCCAGCGTCAGTGAGGACTTTTCTTATTCTTGGAATTAGTGCATCAGATGCAGACACAAATGCTGATGCAAGAAGCACTTCTTTGATAGCAGTTTGATTTTACAGAGACTACAATAAGGTATTTCGTGCAATAAAACTTACACTAATACTTGACCGAGATGATCAAAGCTATTGTCTGATGCGAGCTGTTGGTGATGATGCTCAGTTTTTAATTTCACGACTAGCATTGTGGATACTACGTGTAGTTCTGTCGATTGATAAATCTATAGAGCTTGAGACGATGCTAACAGCATTTGCAAAAGATACATCTTATGCAAAACAAAGTTTATCAAACCGCAATACCGAACACTTGGAGAATAACAACTGCAACAAGTGAATAGTTTCCAAGTCATGGATTTATTGTGTTTCAACGACATAATAGACGTGAAAGTCAGCTTCAGCGCAATTCTGTATTTTATAGTCCTGATGGCAGACGATTATTTGTCAGAATAAATTCCAAGGAGTATCCAGAACGAGCGATCGAAAGTAATTTTGCAGCTAATGCTGCAGCACTATCCGACAGAGACGTATCTCAAGCCTACATGTATCTGATGGAACTATACCAAAAATATGCATGCTGCCAGTGGATCTAAAATTTCAATCGAATAGTTTAAAACGCTTTATCTGATATTTCACTTTGATGCTAGTAAGCATAGTGAACGATCTATTGCATCAACGTCAGACAATGAGGTCCAGATAATGTGAATTATGCTTACGCGCTACTTCTAATGACATAGTCCTGACGATAGATTCCACCAAGGGTAGGATCATCGTCCAAGTCTAAATGCCAAGTGCGAAGTGTTAGGGTTATATCAAACAAGCGGTGGGGTGTATTCATATCCTTATAAAAATGACTACCTGTGTTAGGTCCTTTATACCTGAAATGTTTTATCAGAAAAGAGAGCAGAACATATTGATCCTTCAATAAGACGGCGGAATAACTGCAATTCAAACTTTATCCAGCAGAAGGAACTAAATACAGAATAAAATACATTGCGCAGGAAGTAAATTAATCGCCGGGAGAAGTACAACAACTAGCGCAAGATATTATTAAACGACTGTCTGTTTCGCTAAAGACAGATTTCTGGACCCCGGGAGCAAGATTGCAGAGCGACCCTCTGCCAGCATAACTAGTCCTGCCACAGCGGGAAATCAACAAAATAGGGCTAAAAAAACCCGTTTATTTTAAGCTTTTCAGCAGAGCAAGTTACCGTAATGTCTATATTGCAAGCGATCCGTGGGATTAACAAATAAAGTTGCTACCCAAATTACTGTCAGTACGTAGCCACGAAAAAAGCTATTTCCGGTGAAAGTATGAAACAGTGTAACATTTCAATTTTGTCTAACGATTATGAATAAAAGATGCCCAAAATACGAAGCATCCAAACATGTAAAACAAGAAAGAAATAGAAAACAACTATTTTCACAGTACGTGCTAAAATTCCAAAGGTGCAAAAATCAATTATTCGTCAGGTCTACTTTAGCCTATATGAACTGCAGCTTGTGGATATTAATGAGTTATGTTTTCCAACTCTGATGGTGATTTTCTGAAATTTATATTGCAATTTACACCTAAGCCAATCCTGGAAAATGACAGAATTGCAATTTTATCCAACGAGCAAATATAAAAATGTCCACGTATTGTCTGAAGTGAAGAAGTAAAAGTGTAACTACAAACGAAACTATAAAACTACCAAAGTTAACGACCAATGATAAAAAATATTTGTGCTGTGACCGGAAAAAGAGAATATTTCTCAAACGTGACCCACGATTACCTGGAGATCAGGGAATGCCAATAATTCATATTATTTTGGTCGACGATTAAATTATAACAAAAGTGCAAGGCCAGTTTTCAAGCAAATTGTGTACAGGTAAAGCTGACCACGGTCTGTGTTTCGAGCAAGATAAAATAGTAACTAATTGCTAGTGTTTCAATCAACGGGCTGCAATTGGATCTGGCTTATATATTCACAAGCTAATTGGCAAATTATCGAAACCTAAATACGGATGAACCTTGCCACGCTACAGGTATACACATTCATAGGATCCACTCAATCAAAATGACAATTCTGTTCCAAGGATGGATCTGTACAATCAAGTCGATGAAATTGCAATGCGACATGATATACGTTACCGTAACAATGTCGAGAGATTTAATCGTACGCTTAAAGAAATATATGCAAGCATCGTACAGCTGAAAGACTAACAGATACGTCTACTATCTGCTAAAGATTATTTCAAATTACAATAATACAAAACATAAAACAATTGGAATGTCATCAAATGAAGCTGTAAATAATACAGCACTAGCGAACTAAAATATGTAATGAAGACAAATTTAGCGTAGGTGATAATGTTAGAATTTCACTGGTGAAGAAAACATTAGAAGAATAATTCACTTCTAACTGGTCTTGGGAAGTATATGTCGTGGAAAAACATTTAACAGCAATATCTGTAACTTAGAAGCTGAAAGATTCAGCTGGGAGTAGAAGTTATTGGAAGTTCTTACGAACAGTAGCAACAGCACCGAGAGAGTCATAGCAAGGAAAGGAAAGAGAAGTTTGTTTTAATGGAGAAGCTACGGCGGTAGTTTTAATAGCTGGGTACCAACTAGCTGAATCAAAAATATTTGATTAAATCGCTTGATGCATGGCGTCTAGCGATCGAGTCATTGTAAACATTTTCGCATTTCAAAAAGACATAATTACATTTCACTGGCCTGCATAACGATATCATATAATGTCTTCGTGCTGTTGCTAGTAAGCACTCTCCCATCCATCAATTTAAAAATCTTAACAAACAGAATCAAATTATATATTTTTTTCGATGGCCATAATCCTCTAACTGTTCATGATTCATAAACGGCTTTATTAACTCTCAGAATATCTGGTTTTCAGAGACAGTTTAAATTAAACATTTTTCTTATTAGGTGATATGTTACATTATACAGCTATTTTGCTGCGATCTAAACTCGTTTGTCTTGATGTACTATACCTGGATCATCTGGATCATCTGCAAAATTATCCTCGTGGACAGGAAATAAATATGTTTCTAGGTCAAACTTGAGATGTTTTACAAACTGACTATTAATAGAATTGGAATTTGTCGAATCCTGTTTCTTGATAACACGATCAATATGGGCGTCAAAATCTGACAGTCTTTTGCAAACAAGAAACTTGTTTGAAACATCTAATACAATAAGACTTTTAACTAATTTGCTCTAATAGAATGCCTGACGAAATAAGAATAAAAGTCAAAGCTAAAATCTTAAAGATGAACATCTTATTCAACGCTGTCAATCACAAAACAGACAAATGTCTGAATTTTCTCGTTGAATACGATCCTTATAACAATCGCAGCCTCATTGGTGGTTTCGATAACAGTTGGTTAGTTAATATTAACGTTTACTTACAAAATGTCTCCGCCACGAACATGTATCATCTACTACAACCAACAAACAAATCCCAGCTTTGCCTCGCACAAGGACTTGGAAAACACAGTGTAGTTTTATATAAAGCTTTATAAGCTAAATATATCTCTAGAATCCCACAGCAAGCTGTAAATAATTATTATAGAACTTGTTTCCAATGGGTCATACTATCGGCGTCATTTCCAGCACGAGATCGTCCTTGTCGAGTATGAAAGTATATTTGTTATGTTAATAATATAAACCTTATCGGGAATGACTTTCCCATTTCTGAATATCAAATTTCAAAATAAAAAACCCCAACAGAATAATCTCATGTTACCTGGAATTTTTTGTATTGGGTGTCGATGACAAATAAAAGATCTATTCTAGATTAATCAGCGATCACAAAACAATAAATTTACTATTTTATAAAGATCACTACTCACGGATAAAGAATTGTAATGGGCTTGTCGGAGGTCAGTATAACAAGCATAAGGGAGGAAATGTTACTCTGTCAGATATTTGCATGGCTGTATTTCCCAACATATACTTTATCAACACATCGAATATTGCTCTAATGTTTAGAAAATCTCTATGCCAGGCGAAGATGAAATAATATTACAATTTATAAACAACAGGCATAATATGAAAGTGCCTTTTATAGTAAATGCAGATTTTGATTTCATTTTACTTTCTGTACAAAGATAATAACACTGATACATCTTCGATAAGGAAAATACACGAGGATATTCCTTCCGGAACTTCGTATAAAGTCGTCTGTGCAGTTGGTAAATCTTTATGAAAAATCGTAAGGATTTACAGTGGAAAGGAACCAGTTTTCTGGTAACAAAGAAACCTTATCCACGACATTGACGTTACTCGCTAAGAAACAAAAAAAAAAAATGAAACCACTAACACTAAAACAAGAAGTTAAATTTTCTAAAGCAGACAAATGCTATATTTGTGAAAGTGCGCTTTTGCCTAAAGATTAGGTAAAATATTACTAACATATGACTGGAAAATATCATGGACCGGCATATGTCACATGTAATTTAAAATATTCTGTACCGGATTTTGTTCCATTTATATTTCGTTATTTAAGACAATATAATGCCCATATTATAGTTGCAGCGTTCGGTAATACATATCTAATACACCTCCTCAAAGTTAGTAACAGCATTAAACTAAAGTGCATCCCACACAACACTGAACAGTATATGTCAGTGACACTAGGCAAGTTGAGATTTATTGATCGTCTGCAGTTTATGGCAGCGTCGCTAGAATAGCTTGTGCGAGTCTGTAGTCAATTTAATAATTTGATTGAGCATTTCGGTGAAACTGCTGGCAGTCTATTGACACGGAAAGGAGTTCTTCCCTACAAATATCCAGACGATTGGAGCAGATTTGATGAACCGTGTCTACCAGACAAATATAAGTTCTACTCTTGGTTATATTTGTCTGATGTATCCGACGACAATGATCTCTATGCTCGATTGATATGGGATTCATTCGGCTGTAAAAGCTAAGGAGATTATCATGACCTATATATTATCACACACGTTCTGTTGCTCTCAGATGTAATTGAATATTTCAGAGACGTCAGCACTGATAAATACGGAGTCTACCCAGCGTGGTACTATTCGGCACCAGGATTAAGTTGAGACGCGTTACTGAAACACAGCAAAAAAAGTTGCCAATAGACCCTGTATGTTCAACTTTATAGAACGTGGAATCTAAGGCGGAATAAGTATCACACCAAAAAATATGCCAGGGCTAATAATAAATATGTACCCGACTATTTAAGTATAGAACGATCAAGTTTTATAGCCTACCAAAACGCCAATAATCTGTATGGATACGGCCTATTGGAGTCTATACCGGTCGGTTGATTTAGGTCGATTAGTGAAAAATTGTATTTTGATGAAACAGATAAACTATGCCGGATGATATTAGATTTTTTTTCTCCTAAAGATCTTGATATTGACTGTCATACTGAGCTCATGATGCGCAAAACAACTATCCATTCTGTCCAGAGTCGATGCTAAAAGATTACAGTTTATTATCTTATGAGCAGAGAAATTATTCGTCTGGTGCTAGCACTAGTGGTACATCTGTTGTTCAAATATTAGTCACTAATCTGCTTGACAAACGGAAAAACGTTTTACACTATAAAAATCTGAAACAAGCATGGTCTGGTATCAAGAAAAGTTCATCGTGTGCTAAAATTTAATCAGCCAACTTGGATGAATAGCTATATCGGCTCAAATACAGCACGATGAGCAGCTGCCGAAGAAGAATTCGAGAAAAAAACTTTTTCAATCTTATGAATATTAACATCTTTGGCAAGACCATAACATATCAGAAAGCGAGTCAATATTGAAATAGTCAATACCGTGGAATGTCATAATATACTTGTTTCATCTGACGATTTGTTAGTATGAAAATTTTAAATGAAAATTTAGTAGCTGTTCAACGAAGAAAAACGAATCTGAAGTTGAATAAGCCAGTTTATGTCGGCGAGGATGTAATTGAAATAACAAAATGGCTAATGTACTAATCTCATTATGACTTTGTCAAGGTTAAGAGGTCTGATGCAGAGCTGTTATATACAGATACTGACTCGCTTATGTACATCATAAAATCTGCTGATATTTATCAAGAGTTTTATGATAACAGAGAAATGTTTGATCTTTCAGATTATCCCAAAACAGCAGATTTCACTGTGATGATAATAAAAGAGTAACAGGAAAATTTAAAGATGAGACAAACTTTGTTCCTATCGTAGACTTTATCGGATTGCGGAATAAAATGTACTATCTAAAATTAGTTGATAATAAAGTTAAGAAACGAGGTAAGGGAACTAAAATAAATGTGGTTGGTAAGGTAATTAGATTCGACAATTATAAAGCTGCGTTAGATGGACTTCTGATTATGTTGAGATGATGGCAAAGAGATCAAAGTGTCATAAAATTGAAACAGATGTTATTATAACATCTGGTCTTTGTAATTTTAGTGAAATAATATGCTGCTATGATGGAATAAATACATCTGCGTTAGGATATAAAAAGTCTGATAGTTTTGATTTTTACAAGGTGGATCTTTTCAGATTGGTTATTATAGTACATCTCTAACGTTTTCATTTAAATTTTGTGTGAAATATGAATTACAGTACGAGCCACCATATTGTTATAGTTTTCCATTGTGCGTAAACATGCGAAGTGCGAAACGAACTTTAGAGATTCAGAGGGATATCCAGGTTAGTTTTCAATTTTGCAATTGTTGGATCACTAAGCGCGAGAATTTGCAATAAAATACACTCCCTAAGCTAACCTCGGCCCTTTGAGGCTCGGAGGTGCCAGGCAAGTTGCACCTGGAATTAGTTTATTTTAAAATACAATTTTACAATTACTTGTTTAAGTATATCAGGTTTTTTTCAATGATCCCAGGCCCTCCCTCAATTATAATACCTTCTGTCACGGAACGAAAGACAATATCTCTATCGAACCGCTCAGGTGGCTTAGTGTTTAGATTGTCCGCCTCGGATGCAAGAGGTCGCGGATTCAAACCCAGGCCGAGTCATACCAAAGACT